>JAJAGP010002482.1:0-112297 GCA_025084515.1 Ancistrus triradiatus | reverse complement strand
AGACCGGATCCCACCTTCTGACCAGTTTCAGTCTCTCTCTTTCTCTCTCTCTCTCTCTCTCTCACTCTCTCTCACAAACTCACTCTCACACACTCTATCTCCCTCTCTCTCTCTCTCTCACTCTCTCTCACAAACTCACTCTCACACACTCTATCTCCCTCTCTCTCTCTCTCTCTCTCTCTCTCTCTCTCGCTCTCTCAAAACAAGAACCAAAACAAGTTTGTTTAAACTCTTGAATAGATTACCTTAATAATAAGCTTATGTCAACTTACAAAGAATTTGGTCTAGACAAAGAGTCACATCTTTAGAAACACCCGAGATCTGTGTTTGGAATACATCCACATCCAAGAACTGGTAAAAATTTGCTTGCTTATATTGCCTATGGGACAAAAAGGCACAATATTTTAGTAGACTTCAAGCATTGCTAAGAACTAAAGCATTAAACTGATAACTCTACTAAATTTACATATTCAGCCAAAAATGGAAAAAAAAAAAAAACCCTCACTACAGCAGTGTTGGTAGATACTTTGTGTAGTAACAGGACACAAATGTGTGCTCCTCTCTAGGCTTGTTAATTATGGTCCACTCCAAACTCACAGTTTCCCAAATCATCACACTAATAAATATTTGTATTGTAGGAGTGTATACACAGGTTGAGAATGTGGGTTGCTGGAGTTTATCGCAGATTACCCTCTCACCAGAGGAATTCATGTAAATCTCAATTGAAATGAAATGTGTATCTATTTATAATGGGTTTATGTTTATATTAGGCATTTTAAAGGTTTATGTTTAAGTATGTTTTTAGAATGATCTGCACTACATGGCCAAAATTATATGGTTGTTAAACATCTCAAATCATCTCAGTGGTCAAAAATATGGAATTGCTGCTTTAACAACTACAATTTTGCTGAAAATGACTACTGGGATTAACTTCCTTTCAGCCACAAGGGCATTTTTAGGTCAGGCAATAATGTTAGAACAACTTGCTATATGTTCCAGATGAACACAAAAGAAGGAACCAAACACAAATGTATCCATAAAACCATCAGATTGAGAAGAGAAGACATTTGTAGTATCTAGTAATTTTCTACGGCAGTATCCATTATGGCATGGCACATGATTATCTTAGGTTTGTTTGCAGCTACTCTGCCATGAAAACAAAATTATAAGGGTCTTTATAAATAGTTCATATTTTCACATTGATTGTACAGGTAGTGTGAAACTTGAGTGCTTAACAGATCCTTCAGTAAACATCTAGGACCATATTCATAAAGATTCTTAGTTTTAAGAGTTGCTCCTATTGACACAATTCTAAGAATAATCCTAGAATTGTGCAACATGTTCCAAAGAGACAGGGATGCTTTAGGGTATTTGAGGAGTAAAGATGGGCAGAGGATCTCCCTTTTATCAACAAATGTGTAAGAGTATTATTGAAATGTTTTAAAACAATGTTCCTCAAAGAAAGACTGGAAGGAATTTACATATTTCAGTTCTTACTTTTTGTCCACTGTGTGATGGTCCATCCCAGATGCCTCCAAGCCCAGAGAAGTCAACGCTGCTTTTAGACATGATTAACATAAGACTTTTTTTTTGCACAGTAAAGTTTTAAGTGCCATTTGTGAATGTAACTCCGTATTGTAGTGCATGCAAAAGGTTTGAAAAAGTAATGCCTTGCCCATGTGGTTCTATCAGCTTGTCTGAAATGCAGGAATGGATGTTTATTAACAAATGAAATGAAGTTGACCAGAAAAAACTGAAATATCTTGTGTTCATACTGTTTGCAGTGACATGGAAGTCAAAGGAAATGTAAGGAACACTGCATATTTTTTTTTATTTGCATTATCCATACTGTCCCAACTCTTTCTGATTTGGGTTTGTAATATGAACTTCCATCCAAATACCTTATGTGAGACGATACTTTATGTACCAAATATTCGGATAGCAGAAACATATATTCATTATACAACCCCAAATCAGAAAAAGTTGGGATGATATGGAAAATGCAATTAAAAATATTTGCAATGTTCCGTACATTTCCTTTGACTATTGTTTTACCATGGTACCAATGTACATACATGTATAATGTACAATGTACATATACATAAAATATGTATTCCATGTTTGTCTGCAATGAAATAAAATTCAAATGAAATATAAAGAACGCAGCATATATTTTTTAATTGTGTTTTCCATACTGTCTCAACTTTTTCTGAATTGGGCTTGTAGTGTTGTCATCTGGTCTTGGTCTCATCTCGGTCTCAACCTAATTCGGATTCGGTCTGGTTTCGGTCTCTGGGTAAGGTGGACTTGGAAATTGTCCAGTGTGTCTGTCTGATTTAATGTTAATTATGAACTGACTTTTTTGTGTAGTTATTGAATATCAACAATTCATATAAATCAGAATAAATCTCTATATTTACAAACTATATCATGAAATATTATATTATTTATTAATTTATATCATGCATGATAACTGATTATGTATGTGAAGTGAAATGATTAAATATTTTCTATCTTCTAGTTATTCTTGTATGATGAAAAAAAAATCTTAATCTGGTCTCATTCTCGTCTCAATCTTGGCTTCTCAAAGTCTTGGTCTTGACTCGGGCTTTGGTACATTCTTTGAATGACTGCAGTTGAACATCATCTAAATGTTTAATTTATTGTGCTTTGTAATGTGTTTTGCCATCAGTCTGAAGAAACTGCAAATTTTTGGCAAGTACAGAAAAATAAACTTTTGTTCTTTGACAACATTAGGTTTCTGAGCACGTAATATTACAAAAGAAGGCTGTTTCTTAGTGCACCATAGGGAACCTTTGGCCATACAACATTGCACATGGTTGCGAAAATCAGATAGCATTGTCATTCATTGTGTTATATGGATACATCAATTTTCTAAAAAATTCAGTTACTCCATTATGTTCCAACCTAGTATACATCAGTATTTGCTTTCCTAATTATAACATCCATTAATCCCATTTTTCTAGACCCTGTTTGCATTTCATTATGAATGTGTACTTTCAGAAAGTGAGGATTATCATCCCTTTCTGTGTGGCTTCCACAAATTTATTGATGAAGGGTGAGCATCTCATCAAGTAAGTGGGTGTGGCTGGCAGTCTGTGTAAACCTACTGTCTGACTGTGTACGGCAGATAAGAGGCAGATATGGACGGTGTCCTTCAAGGCTGTCAACTGAAACTCCTAAATCAAATTCAGAATGAATGTGTGAATAAAACTGGCAATAATAGTCTAATAAATTAACAGTGCTCATTGTGCTTGTACTAATTTAATTTATAATTTCTTTTTATGAATAAAAACCACACATAAAAAGGTACTAGAATACCTTTATTTAAATTTAAGTAAGCTGAGACAGCTGTGTGGACATGAAGGATATGTAGATAATGTGAGAATTCATCACTTAGTTTTCATGTTATCCAAGGCCTCCTTCTATAGTTCCTCTGCAAAGACTCCATGGCCCATGAGCTTCTGACAGATAATTTTATTAATGATCATCATTGTGAACTGTGAAGCCAACTGTTTTCTCTCATACCTTCACAAAAGTCAATTTTGTATGTTTTATATCAACCATTCCTTAGGTGGTTACCATGGTGATTTTTTTTCTGTTTTTTTCTTTTATCAGCAAGTACTATTTAACCAGCTCTTTCCATTAGTATTTTGAATGACATCATCCCGTATGTAAAACACTTATCTTTCCTGTTTCACCTGTGTTATCTGCATTATTTGACACTGTGTATGCTGACAAGTTCACAGCACTTCTGTCCTTCTTGACTAGACAGCATTCTCCTTGGAAACCACACTCCCTGTGTGGGCACACATCTTCATGTTTTTAGTGACTTCCTACAAGTCATTTATTCTTCAGTTCATGTGTGGTGTATTCAGCATGCCTGCTTTCAGTTGTTTCTGCTCTGCACTGGTGTCTTTCTCTATGACACTTATGACACCTTGTCTTTCTGTATAACAATTTTGTTTATGAATGCAATGCATGTCCTGTGTTTTAATATATTTTTCTTCCATTTTCCCCCATTGTCTACTAATAATGACACTGGACAATGAGGATATTGCTTCCTCAGCACTAGTAGATGGATATTATTGTATTTTCCTTTCACTTATCATGTGATACTCTGGTGATACTCTGGTGATACTCTGTATAACCTATTTTTGTGATTTCCAATCATATATTTAGCCTACTAGGATATTGTATATGAAGCAAGCTGTTTTGGTCAGACCAAGCATGCCTGAGCATGCACATAGTGTAGGAGGTATTCAAACATTGCTTTGCAGTCAAAGTCAAAATTATCTATAATATCACTGCTTTTAGTTTGCACTAATTTGTCTCGAAGCAGCTTTACAACTATCTAGGCCTAATGCCCAAATTGAGTATGTGTGTGTATGTGTATATGTATGTATGTATGTATATGTGTATATATATACGTGTGTGTGTGTGTGTGTATATATATATATATATAGGAATACAGTGGAAAAAAATATATAATAAATTAATTATAATGACTACTATGAATTCAGGACAGAAAATATATAAAATAGGGAATTTTAATCTATAAACTATAATTGTAAAAACTGAGACTCAAAAGATGGGTGTTGAAGCCTAATGCAGGTATACTGCAGATAACTCTGATTCCAAAAAAGACAGGGTCAATAACCAGAAGCATTATATAAAGGCGTAGTGAAGTAATAAAAACGTTACATACTGAAAACACAGATCAGTACTCAGATTCTGGAAAACACAGTGAAAAGTGTCATAATTCAGAACAACATAAGGCAGAACAACATAACAGAAATGCTCAGATTTAGACAAAAAGGCTAGAACCAAACTTTGCGACTATACAGGCCTATACCTAGTCATTATATATAATATGGCCACTATGCATGATCAATTGGCCTAACAGTCCTGGAAAACTGGACTTTAAAATTCGGCAGAATATAATCAGACACATGATTATATTCTCTTTTCCCTGTTAGATTCCTGTCTCTCAGATGCATGACAGTGCCTTTGCCTTAGTGTTCATTGAACCTGGGAATTACGTGACACTAAAATCAAAATGAGTAACAAAAAGAGCCCACCATGCCTGCCTTAAATTCATATGTTTTGCTGAGTGGATACATTCAAATGGGTATTGGGCTCCCTCTAACCAGTGCCTGCATTCATTCAAAGTTAATTTGAAGGCCATCAAGCGTCTATTATCAACATCATAATTATGTTTGGCTGAGCTGAGATTGCGTGAGAAGTAGGCACATGCATGAAGCTTCAGAGGCAGTCTGAGTGCCTGAGAAAGAATCACTTCTACCCCAGAATCTGAAGCATCCACTTCAACCACAAAAAGCAAGCCTGTGTAAATAAATATGCTTTTAACCAAGACTTGAAAATTGGGAGCATGTCCAAGTCCCAAACAAAAGTGAGGAGGTTATTCAGTGGCTGAGGGACCATATACAAGAATGTTCTTCATCCTACCTGTGCCAAGTTGCCACTGTTGGGTCCTTGAGCAAGACCATTAAACACTGAATTGTAATGTTGTATAACAGCATCTGCCAAACGACTAAATGTAAATATTTTTTTAAATGTAGGAGCTAAACAGAGTCCTGCACCTTGAGAATGAGACAGACATGCTGGATAGCAAGATGTTTTGAGTTAACTATGGTCATGGCCAGGCTATGTAGAGCTTTATATGTTACAGTGGTGCTTGAAAGTTTGTGAACCCTTTAGAATTTTCTATATTTCCACATAAATATGACCTAAAACATCTTCAGATTTTCACACAAGTCCTAAAAGTAGATAAAGACAACCCAGATAAACAAATGAGACAAAAATGTTATACTTGGTCATATATATGTATTGAGGAAAATGATCCAATATTACAAATTAGTGAGTAGCAAAAGTATGTGAACCTCTAGGATTAGCAGTTCATTTGAAGGTGAAATTAGAGTCAGGAGATTTCAATCAATGGGATGACAATCAGGTGTGAGTGGGCACCCTGTTTTATTTAAATAACAGGGATCTATCAAAGTTTGCTCTTCAAAACACACGTTTGTGGAAGTGTATCATGGCACGAAAAAAGGAGATTTCCGAGGACCTCAGAAGAAGTTATTGATGCTCATCAGGCTGAAAAAGCTTACAAAACCATCTCTAAAGAGTTTGGACTCCACGGTCAGACAGATTGTGTACAAATGGAGGAAATTCAAGACCATTGTTACCCTCCCCAGGAGTGGTCGACCAAAGATCACTCCAAAAGCAAGGCGTGTAATAGTTGGCGAGGTCACAAAGGACCCCAGGCTAACTTCTAAGCAACTGAAGGCCTTTCTCACATTGGCTAATGTTAATGTTCATGAGTCCACCATCAAAAGAACACTGAACAACAATGATGTGCATGGCATGGTTGCAAGGAGAAAGCCACTGCTCTCCAAAAAGAACATTGCTGCTCGTCTGCAGTTTGCTAAAGATCACGTGGACAAGCCAAAATGGGCTAACATTCCTCCAAGCCGGTGTGCAGGACTGATCAGCAGTTACAGGAAACGTTTAGCTGCAGTTATTGCTTCACAGGTCACAGTGAAAATCCTGACTGAAATGTTTCATAAATAATGTTTTAATGAAAGGAAGGAAAAGGAATGTTTGAAACTGGTCTATAATTAGTCATCACGATAGGGTCAAGGTTAGGTTTCTTAATCAGAGGCTTAATAATTATGGATTTAAAGGATTTGGGCACACAGACAAAGCTTTGTGATGAATTTAAAATAATAAGCAGTAGGTCAATAAGCATGTAGGAATTGCATTGAGTAGACACAATGATAACTTCAGGGAAGACATTTTATTATTAGTAAATGTGGTAAAATTATTCTAGCTGTGATTTACTGCCAGTTAAAGAGATTGTCTACACTAGTGCTGCAACCGATGTACACAAGAGGAATAATTTTTTTTCTTTTTTTTTCTGTTCAATGATAGGTATGGCATGTTACATATGCATGTCATGTTTTTGCCTGACCAAACATGTTGCTTTAAAAATTCTAGTCTGGCAGAAAAAAAATAGCTACACATGCCACAAATTAACGAGAAGTATATAGCTTCAGTTGTTGTTGTGATATGCCGGCTGAAAACAACTTCTCAGTTGCTTTGCTGGTAGTCCAGTTGACTTCTGAATTAGCTTATATTACTGATTAAAGTATATATAGGATGTCACAATCAAAAGAAAGGAAAAGTTGAAATAAGTTGTTAAATTAAAATACTGCAAAGCAAAACCAAGATAAAGAGATTCTGGAAACTAAGCTAAAAGCAACAAACAGCCTGACTATGCTGGTAGTCCAATAGACTTTTTAATCTTATATTACTTATTACCTTAAATATAATGTACCAGTAATAATAAGAACAATGCTTGTGAATACCTTGCATGTTAAACCTGAGATTTAAAAAATGTAAAAATACTACGATACTCTCCTCTTCTAGACAAAGACATCAGCAGTGCAAGACATCATGTGATTCATATGACTGCTGGGAAATGTAGTGAGAAAAAGCCGTGGTCAGGGTTGTGTTTTAAACATATGTAAGGTTGACTACGCTATGATGTATTAAACACCTCAGTTTACGATAAATTCAGTTTACGATGGATTTGTCAGAACATATCTCCATCATAAATCGGGGAGCACCTGTAGGCTACTATTAAAGCTAGGTTGCACAGCTAGGAGTGAAATTCTTTGAAATACTTGGAAATCCTTCAAAGGTTTTTCTCAATCCAATGTCAGTGTGTACTGGCATAACTGCAATTGTTTAAAGATCTCAGATTAAATCACAGGTCACGTTGAGGCACATAACTGTAGATTAGACACTTCAGAACATGTCAGAAATGAACCATTTCCACTAAGACTCTAAGATGGTAATAAAAACGCCAAACCAGAGGATTAACACCAAGCACAACATTGCCACCACATGACAACATAAGGTTTAATGGTTGTCTCCACCCTGCTTGAGCAAATCTAATCAATCGGCTGGTATCGCAAGGTCTAATCCAAGAAATGGGTCAGCTAGTGAAAGCATGTTGCAAGTGTCTCCATATACTTGGTGTTTTTAATCATTCGTGTTGGTCCTTTGTTTTTTTCTGCTGTATTAGTACTATACTCATATAATATACAGCTCATCGCATTGACTGGAACCCGCTGAAATAGTGTCAATGCAGCGATAGATTGTATCATCCTCTACACCCTCAAACAAAACCTTTTATCAAATTCAGTGCACTATATCGTCAGGATGCTGTTTCAGGAGTGTGCTTTGTTCTTTCTAAAAATAAACCTTGGGCTCAGCAACCTGAAGCAGTTTTTTTTTCCCCACCGAGTTCCTGATCAGAATGGTCAAGAAAATAGCAAATGTTATGATGCAGCAGATCTTTGTTAATGAATTTTTTTTATTTTAATAGAAAGAACATCTACACCTCAGTGGCACATACCTCACTCCCTGATATAATCTCCAAGCATTGCCTTCGTATTCTTATTGAAAGGGAATTTGCAGTTGCTAGTGGCCCCTGCACTTATCATTAGTGAGGGAACAAAAAGGGCTGCTGAGATATGACGTCCTATAATTGAAGGGAAGACCTCCAACCTTGGTCCTGGTGACCCAACAAGGTGTATCTGCGGAGTCAACTTCACACACATTGTTATGTTCTATATCTCTCTAGAAACATTCAGCCAGGAGCTGTGACCCTGGTAATCTTGGATTTTTTTGGCCTTTTGCCTTATCTTTGACTCTTGAACTCTAACTTCAGTTTTAGATTACCCATTCCTGCTGCGCCTATCTCTTTAGGCCATCAGTAAATATTTATAAATAATCTGTGGTCTTCCCAACACTGAAGCTCACATGAAGGCATAACGTTAAATCCGCATGTGCAAGTACTGGGCCACTGAAAAATAGTTAAAATTAAGACTTTTTAAAGCACCTTTAATATAATTATATAGTAATCTGTCTACTTAGACATATGGATACTACATGCTGCCCTGGATTGATCACAAGAAAGCATTTGATGCTTAGCTATTTCTATACACAGTTCAATAAGCGTACTTTATTAAATCTCACCAGATCAATCTCCTTCTGCCTCAACAAGCCCCATCAATACTCACCTTATTATATTTTAAATCTAATTCCCATTGTCCAATATCCACGCAGCATATTAACACACAAGCTCTTGCTCCACCCATGTCATTGGTCTCGTCTTCCCAGCTAAACTATCACTACAGGGAGCAAAAATCTAAATTGGGATCATAAGACATAAGTTGAAGGCCATTTAAAAAAACTGTCCCCTAAAAGACAAAACACATTTTATTACACCTTCTGTTACAGTTCTTATACTATTATTGTCATATCAGTGGCATCACAGCTGGCCATTGTGGTGCCTTCCTTGGCTCAAAGTTCTGCATGGGGGCTTCAGAGATACTCCGTGTCACCTACATACTGTCAGCTGTATTAAATTGTTGCTCATCAAAGGAAGTGACATTTAAGCTGGCATCCCTGTTCATGCAGTGCATAACATTCACTCTTGTTGTGAATGCATTTAATCCTGTATTTGTCTCCATTCAGCATATGTAATGTTACTTTTGATTCACACTTTGTGCTTCTTACCGAGGGTTTACAAAGCTGCATGCTCGTGTAGCATGCAAGTCAAAAGGTTTATAGTAGAGTGACATCTTTTTGCTTTGGTCTTTGCAAGGCTTTTTTGTATGTTTTGTGTGAGTACCTTAGCTCTTTATCTTGTGGCATCCTCTCTGAGGTGGTTTTGGTTTGTTTCTTAAAGCAGCCATAAAGTATCACAACTAGACTATCACTGTTTTGTGGTTTTCTGAAGTCATACAACCTTTTGTCAAACTGAACTACTTTAAACATGACTGTCTTTGGGGTATTTGTAACAGGAGCACTGGCCTTGTCACTGGATTAATGTAAGGATTGTGTGCTTTGATTATGTTCTAAATCTAAAGCTTTGACACAAGTTCTGTGGCAAAGTTTTGTCAAAGCTCTGTTCTCAGCTTGGGGGTTTTATGATGCCCCCCAGTGTTTACATGGATTGTGACCTATTGCCTTGTTTATTGTTCACATTTCTGCCTTTGCCTCTGATATACTGCTTGTACCTTACCATTGTTTGTATCTTGACTATGTTTGCATAAGTAGTTTGGATTTGTACACTTTGACTTTTTCACTACCATAACCTTCACTTACCTTTATCTCTGCATTACTTCCTGACAAAATTATTTCACCCATTATGGACACGACAGCAGGTACTGACTGTCAACAAGCCCTCATGTACCAGGGACATTAATTGTGTCACACTGTATGCTTATTGGCTGCATCATCCTGCATTGCCCTTCTCTGACCCTTTTTGGCTCCCACAGCAAGCTGCTCAATTGCAGCCTGCTGTGCCTTGCCTATTTAAGCCCTCACTCCTGTTTGGCATTTCACCTCACACTCTTTCTCCTAGCTCTTGTTTTTCTGCTTGTTGATTCCTCCTTTTTCTTGTCTCTGTGTGTTCTTGGTTATGGTCATTCTTTGTTTAGCGAGTTCCATGATTAGTGTAGTTCTTTGTTGTGATTCCTTGTAGTTCTGTTTTGTCACTGTTAGCTCACTGTTTGTCTGTTAGCACTGTCTATTAGCATTCTTTGTCAGTATTAATTAGCATATACCCTAGTCTTGTTAGCAAGTTGTCTGTAAGCAATAGCAGCTGGTCTCACTGTCTATGTAACATTTGCATTATTTATTTGTGTTAGCTCTTGGAGTGTTTGTATTAGCACCGTCTGTTGGTATTGTTGTATGGCTAACTACAAATTCCCACCAATGGACATAAAACCTCTACTGTCCTGCTAGGTATAAGAAAAGTGGCAAGCTGAATGGAATACACAAGCCAACAACAAACTGCACCAGCTCAGCCCAACGATAGGCAACAGACCCAACACCAAGTTACATATACTAGATGTCCTATTGGACACACCAGACTGACAGACTCACTTGCTGAAGGTTGAAGAACCCCCACAATGTAGAACTTGTCAAAAAACAATCACATAAAACACTTACTCACCGAATGCCCTAGGTATCTACTGGAAAACAAAAACTCCTAATGTCGAACACATTACCTGATATATTCAACCGAGACAAAGTAAGCAAATTACTGAAATTCCTAACTCTCACAAAACTAAGAGCCCATATTTAAGGATGCGACAATAACATTACCTTTCCTACCATGAAATGGCCGATGTGCTGAAGTGGCATTAAAACTCATCAACCAACCAACCTAGGCATGCTGGCAGCAGCATTGCAGCAGGTGGCTTGTATGTGAACTGGCAGTCAGCCTACCATTTGACAAAACAATCAATGATCATTATATACTTATATCTGGAGCAATGGGGACTCCCCTCCCCAGATCTCACTAATTTTCAAAACTTGGCTATGACCCTGGGCACAAGTGAAAATGGACATTAGAGCAATGGAAGAAAGTAATATACTCTGATGAGCCACATTAACTTTCACTTAGGGAAGTGATGGCATTAGGATGCACTGGGGGAAGAAGACAAGCCAGTGGAGAGACTGTGATACTCTTGGTATTGTTCTGCTTGGAAAAGACATTACCCGTGAACGTTAGTTTGACACATAACACTTATCTAAACATCTTTACAGATCAGGTGTATTTAAGGTTTATCTGTTGTTAACAATTGTTATTACAAGGCAGAGCTTTTCTTTTCTGGATCATAACCATCATCATTACATGTAGTGCAAGCGGCACTTGCCAAAACCCTAGCTGCTGGGAACTTGTTACATTTGGCGCACCAGCGTCGCACCAGCCAGGCAAGTCCACACTGCTGTGTTTCTGCTTCTTCTGCTACTTTTGCCATTGTTTCTGCTGTTTCTTCTGCCCACCTGCTGCTTGCTGTTTTCCATCACCTGCTTCCTGAGAACAGTGATGTTTCTATATTGTGCCTGATGTGACCTTTAAGTGCCAGTATCAATTCTTACATTTTGTCAGTAAATAATTTTGAGCCACAGTCAGTACTTGTGCCTAACCTTTGATTTAATTTATTTTCATTTTCAGTGCGTAATTTGAAAACATAATTTGTGACAGAAGATTATGACAAGGGTATGATGGTTTTCTCATATCACTGTATTAGCAACCATGCAGTTCTGCGGCCTGACACTGGAGGTTGTAAACGTACTAGGATTAGGAAGCGATCCCTAGCACGCACGTGCAGTCTAGAATTGGTGCTGATTACACCTGACTAGAGGCACCTGCTCATGCAGGTATTTCAAGCTGTTTGAGAGTAGTGTCTCTTGTTGTACCCTTAGTCTTCCATGTGTATATTGTAGCACTTCGGGCAAGGTATTTAGGGCACCTTTGGTATTCTGTAGTGCTTTTGGCATGAGATATTTAGGGACAGAAAGATGGGGGATGGTAAGCTGACGGCTGAGGTAATGGGGTTTGTTAAAGTCAGATTCGGCTCCTTTGTTAGGCCTTTGAAAGTCACTCACTTCCAAGTTTGGTTAACTTCCAAGTCAGACTTCCCTGTCTGGTTTGTCTCTTTCTCCTTGTCTGGTTAGTGGGTTCATATATCTGTTTGTTGGTGTCATTTCATGTCTTGTTCAGTGTCTTGTATTATATGGTCAGCTTGGCCAGCCTGTTACCTTAATGTTTGTTGCATTAGCTCTATGTTATTGTCTGGTTTGTTACCTGTATTTGGTTAGTACTGTGGTTAGTTGTTGTCATTGGTAGTGTATGTACCATTTAGTATTCTTTTGTCTCTGTATCACTGTTTCATAGAATTAGCTTGCTGTGTGGCCCTTGTATGTTAGTACTGCTAAGGAACCTTTGTGTATAGCACCACTTCTGTCTGCATTGAATCACTGTACTTGTTTTATATTCACTGTGTTTCATGATGTTCACTGTAAATAAAGCTTGCACACATGCATGTATGGCTTTCTTCCTTGCTCCTTCTTGTCAATCACCTTTATGTTGCAAGTATGTCATTTATAAAGTGCTATATGGGTGAAATTTCGCATACAGCTCTGTAAACTATTATAATCTTGATTGATATTAGTGAGACTTTCTTATATTTGAATAATACCTTCGTTATCTTGGATTCCAATGTATTAGCTTCACAACAAGCTATGCTGAAATTGAATGATACGCCTGTCACAATAAATAATTACATTTTGTGATTCAGCTTAAACTCATTAGCTTAAATGAAATAGCATTCTTGGATTGCATTTGTAAGAGCAACTCTGATTTCTTACAAAACACATGCAGTGGCAGTGAGGTCATCAGTGCTTGAAAAAAAAAGTCCTCAAAATGCAGCCACATGAGAAATGTAATAGATGCAATAATATAGGTGTGAAGCTGAAAAGCTATCAAGTCATCTGTGCTATTTTGTAAATGCCAAAACAGTAAGGGTGCACAGGCCTGGATTTGTGAAGCAACACCTATCAAGCATTGTTGTTCTTTATTCAGGATTCACTGTGAAACTCTCAGCTTTCTCCTTTGAGTCACAGCAGGACGTTGAGAAACAGTTACATAACTACTGAATTGTGATAACTTTCTGTCTTTGACTACTACACAATCATATCTGACTTTGCATTTCATATTCTACATTTTTTGTAGTTATGAAGCTGCAACCAAGGCGTATTTCATTAATATCCCTTAGTATTAAAGTGCTTGCCTTATTTTCTCAGCTATTGTAACAGCTATGGCACAAACGCTGGTGCTATTTAGAGCCTTATTTAAAGCCAAAGGTGAAAAGGACAGGGGTGAAAGGTAGGCTGGAATGGTCAGTATGCAGTACTGGAAAGATTCCAGAGCAGCTGACACATTCGATACAAGTCACAGTCAAAAAAAGCATAATGATGTGCGATAATGAAAGAAGATACCTTCAATGACATGCAGAGAAATGCATGGAACTGCACAACATTGTTTCATGTCAGTGTGAGGAACAGAAAGGCTGAAGTAAAGAAAATGTATGTTCAGAGCCTTTACTTTGTTAGCCAATTTGCCAGTTCACACAATCTGCCACTAGAGACTATTGGCCCATAAAAAAAATTAAAAGCCATTAAATGTTTAAATAAGTTTACTAAATCAGGCTATTCATGAATATAAATTAATATTTGGGTGAAGGTTCTGCCATTCATATCCAAAATAGGATTAAGGAAGTCATTTGAGACGGTGCCATTAAGCAACTGTTTGTAAAATGGAACTGAACACAGAGTTTCGTTTAGGAGATTAAACTTGTTCATAAATATACATCCACAATAACTGACAGCAGCCTTATTGGTCATATGTAAAAGCTCAGGTTTTACTTCTAGCACTCTCTAGAAGTTTACTGAAACAAGACTGGTAAAAAGCCAATATAACCATTTAAGAAAGTCCATGTTTAATGAATACTGTAGGTTTTTTAATTGTATGTAATAGATTAATAAAACTTTATTGATCCAAATGGAAAGTGTACTTAAGTGCCTTTGCTTTTAATATGGTGTCAGGTTATTCTGATTAACGTCAGGGGTAAGACTCTAAAAAGAAAAATTATGTTTACATGTTAGCATTTATCATTTTCCATATCTTACTCAGGTTCTGTAAAGTAAAACACCATTAAAGCTTGAAGGAAATGAGAGTCAGGACAGTTCAAGGTGATCATATGTATGATACATGTACTGGATACAGCCAGAGTGTCTGGACAGTACTGTGGAACAGAAACATTTATAATAGTTTCCAAAAAAAGTTATAATAGTTACAAAAAATAAATACAAAATTCTTTCTATTAGTCCTGTATTCCTTAAATAGTTTAAGATATTGTATGTTTTGTTAGACATGAAGCCAAGAGGTGGTGAACAATATGAAGAGATGAAGGTTCTGTTAGTAATACCAGCAAGAATTTATATGTACTTCCTTCCCTGATGTACTAATAACCATGGTCACACTTTAAATAGCATTGTCACCTGTTATTACACAGTAATAACCATGTCCACTAGTAATAAGATTGTAATATCCACACCTGTACAATCTAGTACATGCATAATAATAACATATTACATATTAATTTATTACATAGCAATAGCCTTCATTACAAACACAGAACTTAACAATTACACAGTAATAACCACCTGTTATAACACTAATAATTTTAGAATCAAATAGTTACATGTAATAGCATCAACACTTGTTATAAACATGACGTTTAGTAATTACATGGCAATCGCAAAATGTGGTATTGCATAGCAATGTCCAATGTATCTAGTAATTACCCATTACATGGTAATAGTATTGATTCCTGTTATAAACTCTAAAACATAGCTATAGCACAGGGCAATGTTATTAATGTGCTAAGGGGAAGTTGCAAAGTATTATCATGTTGTAACAGGTATTGCTATTACTACCATATAAATAATACATTTAAGTTGTTATTATTACAACATGTATTATAACATAAACATATCCTAAAAATCTAGTAATGACATATTGATAGCACCAACATCTGTTAAACACGTTAACACTTTTCCAACACTCTACAACATAGTAACACAGACATAATGAATATATTATGTTTGTTCATTTACTATCACAGTAAGAACCTAGGTAATACCCTAGCCCTATTATTATATAGTAATAACAGATACATATACAGTTTGAAATACCCTTTCTATAATATACACAGTAATAATGTTGCCACATCTTAAGACAGTAGTAATACAGTTGTTGTAATCTAGAAATACTACAGTAATAACGTTGTAACAACTAATCTAACAATAGTAATACCACTGTCATATTATATACTTGTTATAATATAGTAATAACTCAGTAATAACATACTTGTTATAATATAGTAATAACTCAGTAATAACATACTTGTTATAATATAGTAATAACAACACAGCTCTGTTATGTAGTAACACCTTTGTGTTTACTTATTTACTTATTTATTTACTTAGTTTCTGTTTTTGAATGATTACTACAGACTTACTTGAATAGGTCAATTCAATTCTTACATTTATCATCTAAGCCACCAAAGGAGGACGGGTCCCTTTTTGAGGCTTGGTCCTCCCAAGGTTTCTTCCTTGCTACTGTCACCCTAGGTTTACTCAATTTGGGATTGGCCCCAGATATTAGAAGATAATCTTAAATTGTAAAGCTGCTCTGAAACAATGCTAAATTGTAAAAAGCACTATATAGACAACTCTTATTTGAATTTGTAATTCCACAGCAATGATATAACCCTGTTATAAAAGAGTAATAACTCATTAATTAAATAGCCCTGTCTTAGATACTAATAACATTATTATAAAATAGTAATATAGTAATAATATAAACACAAATTAAAAGTTATAACCCATCAAAATATACCTGTATTAGTAACACAGTAATAACATAGTCAAATTACAATATAGTAACAACATAGAAATAACTTACCCATGTTATAGCATAGCCAGGCCCATGAGTAATGAAACAGCAATAACACATCTTTGTGATAATACAGTAGTAAACACCTGTATTAGTACTAACACAGCAATACTGAACACCTAACTGTTACGGCCTGTAATAGAAGATTAACTGTGAAGATTACATGCATAACAAATTTCATTTCTTTTTTTTCATGCTATAGCTATCAAGTGCTGGAAAAGAAGTTAAAGAAGGCCTTCGTACAAAGACTGTGGAATGTGGATTTAAGATGAGATGGCCAGTATGAAGAACAACCAACAGGTTAAATTATTTCTATCACTTGTAAAAACCCACAGTGGTTGAAAGATGCAGGCCAACTAGCCAAATTAAAACTAAGCATGCTATTGTCTAGCATGCTACTTTTTATGGTAATGAGTCCACAAGTGCTGACCTTTCACTGCATCACTGACAGGATATCGTGTTATCTTATTTCTTTTAAAAGTGCTACTGCTGAAGGCCTGTGAAATGTCATTACACAGTCAGTGACCTTTCTCTGGCTTTGATTCTCCATATCCTGTGGTAATTCACAATTTAAATCAAAACTCAATATTTGGAAAAAAAAACCCTAAATCTTAACTAACAACATGTTGAGATTTTTTATATTGGTAAATGTCATAATTAAAGTTTAGTGAAAACCAATTCACAAAATGACAGTAGCCTTGCGCTCTGTACTGCTGGCTAGGCAGCTACAGTGGTGCTCGAAAGTTTGTGAATCCTTTAGAATTTTCTATATTTCTATATTTTCATCAGAAACAGAACCCAGTTAAACAAATGAGACAAACATATTATACTTGGTCATTTATTTATTGAGGATAATGAACCAATATTACATATTAGTGACTAGCAAAAGTATGTAAACCTCTAGAATTAGCAGTTAATTTGAAGGTGAAATTAGAGTCAGAGTTTTCAATCAGTGGTATGACAGTCAGGTGTGAGTGGGCACCCTGTTTTATTTAATTTTAATGCTTTATTTTTTCTGTCAAAGTCTGCTTTTCACAATACATGTTTGTGGACGTGTATAGCATGACCTCAGGACCTCAGAAAAAAGTTGTTGATGCTCATCGGGTTGGAAAAGGTTACAAACCATCTCTAAAGAGTTTGGACTGCACCAATCCACAGTCAGACAGATTGTGCACAAATGGAGGAAATTCAAGACCATTGCTACCCTGCCCAGGAGTGATCGACCAACAAATATCACTCCAAGAGCAAGTTGTAATAGTTGAAAGCTGTAAATAGTTAAATAGTGTAAAAGTTGTAATAGTTGGGTTACTTCTAAGCAACTGAAGGCCTTTCTCACATTGGCTGATGTTAATGTTCATTAGTCCACCATCAGAAGAACACTGAACAACAATGGTGTGCATGGCAGGGTTGCAAGGAGCCACTGCTTTTCAAAAAGAACATTGCTGCTAATCTGCAGTTTTCTAAAGATCACGTGGACAAGCCAGAAGGCTCTTGGATGAATGTTTTGTGGACAGATGAGACCAAAATAGAACTTTTGATTATAAAGAAAAGTGTTATGTTTGGACAAAGGAAAACACTGCATTCCAGCATAAGAACCATATCCTCATGGTTTGGGCCTGTTTTTCTGCATCTGGGCCAGAACGGCTTGCCATCACTGATGGAACAATGAATTCTGAATTATATCTGAGAATTCTAAAGGAAAATGTCAGGACATCTGTCCATGAACTGAATCTCAAGAGAAGGTGGGTCATGCAGCAAGGCAACGACCCTAAGCACACAGGTATCACGCTGCACGGAGAACTGAGAGACAAACGCCAGCAACTCAAAGGTAAGGAGGTTTTATTATGCACACAAGGACACAGGATACAGACAGGACGGGCAAGGAGCATGGAGGAGAGGTAGGGAAAAAAGTGAATCGGCAAGAACAGGTAGGTGAGGGACGCTTAAATAGAGCAGTAATGAATAAGTCAGACGGAAACAGGTGGAGGTGATTAGTAGTCGGGAGATGTGGATCGTACCAGATTGCGGGTGTGTCGATCCGGACTGCCGGTGGGCGTGACAACAGGGCATTCTACAGAAGAATGGTTAAAGAAGAATGAAGTTAATGTTTTGGAATGGCCAAGTCTAAGTCCTTCCCTTAATTCAATCAAAATGTTGTGGAAGGACCTGAAGTGAGCAGTTAATGTGAGGAAACCCACCAACATCCCAGAGTTGAAGCTGTTCTGTATGGAGGAATGGGCTAAAATTCCTCCAAGCCGGTGTGCAGGACTGATCAACAGCTACAGGAAACGTTTAGTTGCAGTTATGGCTGCACAGGGGGGCCACAGCAAATACTGAAAGCAAAGGTTCACATACTTTTGCCACTCAATAATATGTAATATTGGATCATTTTCCTCAATGAATAAATGACCAAGTATAATATTTTTGTCTCATTTTTTAACTGGGTTCTTTGTATCTACTTTTAAGAGAATGTCTTAGGTCATATTTATGCAGAAATATATAAAATTCTAAAGGGTTCACAAACTTTCGAGCACTACTGTATATCATCATATTGTTATAAACAATATAGTCATCATCATCATCATCATATAATAATTGGTTAAATAGTTATGTCTTGTTTCATTTTCTGCTTCACTTAACACAATAAAACCAAATGAGGTGTGCCACTGTTGCCAACCCACTCAACACAGCATCCTCCATTTGTCCCTGAACTTTAGCATTCAAACAAACTTCATCCTCTCTGTTTTTGGTCTGCTGAGCCAGATAATGGCACAGTTTCTGCAGTGCAGAAACTTTGATCATTTCCGGTGATAAATTGGATGGAGCCCAGTCAGCTACAGTGCATCCTAAGTGTTACTATAAATACCCCTCATAGCTAGAGGATTATGAGGTCACCCTGCCTAGTACCAATGCACACAAAGTACTTCAATCCAGGAAGGAGGAACCTGATGTCACCCCTCTCCTCATTCGAGTGCTTGATTCTGATTCTGAATTACTCATGTACCGTTCTCCAGAGATCTAATGAGATGAGGATGCCCCTTCCGGTTGATTATGTATCTCTCTCTCTCTCTCTCTCTCTCTCTATATATATATATATCTATATCTAGATATATCTATATATCTATATATATATATATATATATATATATATATATATATATATATATATATATATATATATATATATATATATATATATATGTTTGTGTGTGTGTGAGTGTATATATATAACACTGAAACACTGAAATTAACACTGAAATTAACCTACAGTTGGCCTACAACATTTACAAAGTGTTGAAAAATGTCATGTAATTTAGTGAGCAGTGGATTGAAAGTGAAAGCAAACACTTACTTGGTTAACTCGCGCTAGCATAGCACCTAATGTTAACTACAGCCTGTGTTCTGGAGCATTCAGGTCCTGTTTCCCTTTCAGCTTCCTGTCAGTAGTAACTTTTTTAGGACCCATGGAGACTAATTTTCATTAAGAAAACAGTACTGTAGATCTAAAAATAAAGAAAAAACACAATAAAAAACAGTGGAGATCTTCAGTGAGCCAGAGCTATTGAAAATTTGAATCACTGTCTACTGAATCGTGACTCATGAGTGGTTTTTTTTTCATTTTTTAAAGTATACAAATGTCATGTATGTTCTGGTTTTATTCTAATAAAGAGAGTAAAAATTATATATAATCATTAAACTATTCCTACCTGTCACGCCTCGCCTCAAAGCTCTTTTATCCTTGCCGTCCATCTCCGCTGTGAGCAATCTAAGCAACGGCGCTCACAGCTTTCCGGACAGCCACGTGAGTCCAGCGGACCTATCTGAAAGCCCCACTGCTTTTGGACTAATTATTGAACTCAGGCTTTCTATATAAGCCCCATCCTTTGGGTCATTCAGGCCGGATTACTGTTTCTTGGCCACGTCTGTGCCTTCCGCACTTTCCCGTCAGCTTCCACGTCTATCTGGCATTCCTGTGATGCTATCATCCGCTTTGGATACCAGTTGTTGTACACTGGTCTGCCTTGGATACCTGTTTTTGCTGTCCCATCCATTTAATATATTTGCGTTGCAGTCATGTTTGCTAAGTGTAACCCGTCTTGAGTGCCTGTCAGCCTTCTAGGCTTGTGTGCGGATGTGCCCGCCTTTGTTTATATTTTCCGTGACTGCGTCCGCTTCATGTTAGCCGGTTTTTCGTTCTGCACCCATTTTTCAGGTCCGACCGTTTTTAGTTTCCTACCTGTTTTCTGACTTCACCTGTTTTTCGTTCTGCACCCGCATTCTGGCTCTGTTTATTTTGTTTGTTGTTTTAACCTTTGGTTAGTTCATTTATGAAACCTTTTTTCCATTTTTTGAACCTGCACACGTCTCTCCCTTCAGTCTGTCCAAGGTCACATTACACTACCATGGATTTAATGGCAGCGTACAACTTTTTTTGCATACATTTTATGCTAAATTATATATATTTTTTAATTATAAGTTTCAATTTATATTCTGCTTAAGACTTAATTTATGTTTCAGTGGTCACTGCACTAAAGTGATCACCCACAGGACCACCACAGATCATTTACGTTTACATTTACAGCATTTAGTAGACGCCCTTATCCACAGCAACTTACAGAAGTGCTTTATATTCTTCCTAGTAGACAAAACCTCATGTTAGTAAGCAATAACTCAAGCAATAAGCAATAACTCAAGAACACAATCCAACTACAGCTTGCTAGGATCTGCTGTAGATAAAGCAACAACACACACAAGCAATTTATGTTATATTTTATGTTATATTATATTTATATAATATATAATGTATATAAATATGCAGTTGTATTCACTTCGGTCTTCACTTAAGTGCTGTTTGAAGAGGTCTTTAGTCTGCGGACATCCAGTGGAAGTTCATTCCACCACCTGGGTGCCAGGACTGAGAAGAGTCTTGATGCTTGTCATCCTTTAATCTTATGTGGAGGATCCAGTTGAGCCAAGCTTGTGTCTCGGAGGGTACGAGGTACAGAGCATGGTTTGATTAGAGCCTTTGGGTAAGATGGTGCTGTTCCATTTTTTACATTGTAATCAAGCATCAGGGTTTTGTATCTGGTGCGGGCAGCTACAAGGAGCCAGTGAAGTGAACGCAGCATTGAGGTGTCATGAGAAAACTTGGGTAAATTGAAAACCAGACAAGCCACTGCATTCTGAATCAGTTGCAGGGGTCTGATTGTATGCATTGGAAGATCAACCAGAAGAGCATTGCAGTAATCTAGTTTGGATACAACAAGAGACTGGACAGCACCTGGTGGCTTCCCTGGAGAAGAAGGGTCGAATTCTCCTGATATATTGCACAGAAGGTACCTGCATGACTGGGTCAGTTTGGCAATGTGAGCAGAGAAGTTCAGCCGGTTATCAAAGATAACTCCAAGGTTTCTTGCGTTCCCAAAGGGTGTGATGAAGGAGTTCACCTGGGAGATGGCAAGATCTTGGTAAGGGGACCCATCTGCAGGAATTTGGAGCAGTTCTGTTTTGCTGTGGTTTAGCTTCAGAAGATGAGCTGACATCCACGATGAGATTCTCTCCAAACATGCTGAGATACGTGTGGAGACCTGCACATCTGTTGGAGGAAAAGAGAGGATGAGCTGAGTATCATCAGCATAACAGTGACATTGAGAAGCCATGAGAGGTTATGACCTCACCAAGAGCATGGGTGTAGAGAGAGAAAAGAAGAGGTCCCAGAACTGAGCCTTGTACAACTCCAGTTGTAAGAGCAGGAGGTGCAGATACGGAGCCTCTCCATGATACCTGATAAGAACGTCGATTCAGGTAGGAAGCAAGTCACTGCCAGACAGAGCCTTTGATTCCAAGACTGGAGAGGACAGAAGGAGAATCTTGTGGTCAATTGTGTCAAAGTCAGCCGAGAGGTTGAGAAGGATCAAAACCAATGAAAGTCTGGATGCTCTGGCAGCATGAAGTTTCTCAGAAACAGCCACCAGGGCAGTTTCAGTAGAATGAGCTGCTTTGAACCCAGACTGGTTGTGATCCTCTAGGTCATTCTGTATGAGAAAGGTTGACAACTGGTTGTAGACCGCACTTTCAAGTATTTTTGAGAGGAAGGAAAGAAGTGATACCGGTCTGTAGTTGTTGATGTCTGAGATCTCCCACAGATCAACCACAGATCAGGTACTATTTGAGTTGTAGATCATTCTCAGCCACTGATGTGGTGGTGGTGTGTTGGTGTGTTGAGCTAGTACGAACAGGTCAGACACAGCAGTGCTGCTATAATTTTGAAACAATGTTCACTCACTGTCCACTTTATTGGAGTCATTTATTGTATTGTATCGTATTACACCTTGTAGATTGTAAAGTCAGAGACAGTAGCTCATCTGTTGCTGCACAGTTTGTGTACCCTATGTATTGGTTCAGGCACTTGGTTCAGGCTCTCCATCAACTGTAGTCTTAAAGGTGTCTTCAGATGTTCCACGCTTCAGTTGGTCAGTGAGGTGAACATTAATAAAATTCCCCTCTGCACTGGAATCAATCAATGCTGAAAACACAAAGGAAGACTTAGAGCAGTATAATATCACAGTTAATAAAAATGATTTTGAAACCAACCCTTTTGTGGAGACACCACATTAGGGTGTGGAGTTTACTCCTGATATTTATACTGGTGCAGCTGGCAGTCACGTAAAACATGCCCCTTTTCTCCACAATACAGACACAAACCCACAAACCAGGGATCCCTCTGCTCTGTAGATAGGTGTGAAGAATTACACTGCATGCTTTCACGCTGAGAACGCACATTTTCAGAATTGCTGGAACCGCGGATGGACCAGGACCTCATACTGGCTCGATCTGGTAGTTAGGTAGCAGGCATTGATCTTCTGGGTCTTCTATCTTGAAATAATTAGTCAAGTTGGAGGGCTAACTAAATTAGTTCTTCCAGAGTACACTCATCATCCCTGCAGGCCAGCCCTGAACGTACATCAGCACTTGAATCATTATGAAAAATTACCATAAGCACTCCCTTATTCCAGCCTCTGCCAGCAGCAAGCGTATTAAATTGTAAAAATATTCTGATACTAAGTGATTGCCCTGCTGTAGCTTAGAAAGAAATTCCCAATTAGCATGACCCCCGTGAGGATGATCAAAGATAGCTTTACATTCCTTCTCAAACTGATCATGAGTGTAAGCCGAAAAGATCAAGCAGCAGAAATCCAGGCTAACACTATGTCTGTTAAATGAAACTCCACATATGAAATGACCCTGGTCAGTGCACATGGGGGAATTATTAAAGAATACAGAGCTCTGTAACAAAATCCCCCTGCATCTCTCTTGAGTCCCATCAAATTTGTCCGGTTTACTGACTGCGAAAAAGGCACTACAAGGGTGTGCTTGCAAAGAGGGATTAACAGGCCCCTGTAATCAAGTAGTGATCTGAGACAACTGACTCTGCTGTTCACTTGTTGCTGCATGACCACGCTTACAGTATGAGCTTTCAACTGTTGGCAGCATTCCAACATTTGCCTTTGTTTACTCACAAGTGGTTGCAGAGTCTTCAGGGCTGCCATCTGCATGTCAGTAAAGAATTTTGTAATGGCCACAGATCCAAGCAGGCACAAGTTTTTAAAGTCAGATGCAATAAACAGGACACGACAAGCATGGGATAAGAGATTCTGACCAAAAACAACAGCCACCAGAGGAAGAATCCAAGAGCACAGGTCAATAACATGAACATGCAATGTTCTAGAAACACTCAGTGTGCATGTAAGAATGACAGTAATATTTTATAGTGAAATAGTCAGCTTATAAAGGGGGATAGATCAGACACTGGTGCAACTAATTAGAACTCAAGTAATGGAAAATAAGGAAAAGTAGATTGATTGGTTGTGATCTCCCACAAACTCACTGCCAGCAAGCATGACAGCATCCTGCAGTTAATATCCTGCTGCTACCAGTGGGAGTCAGTTCACACTGATGTCCACTGTCTCATCTCATTGTGTTCCATCTATGCCCAGGATGAGACTCCACATACCCTCCCTGCCAGCCAGCCAGCCCCTTCCTCTGCTGGTCCTGGAGCAATGTTGGTCTCATCTAGCCATCTTTATATCTTGAATTCTCAAGGCTATACCACTATACTCACAGGTTATCTTGAGCAGTCAAATTCATTCTTCTCTCTCATCTACCCACAGTGTTCAAAATGGGCTATCATCTGCAGACCATTGGTCAATATGAGCATGTAAATCAGGAGTTGGAGAATTTTCTGCACCACCAGTGCCAGCAGAAATAGGCTGATTAGAATCATTTCCTGCCATGGGCAAAAACTGGCCAAAAATCTTTTTGTCCAATCTGCTATGGCCTTACTCCATACCAGTGTGTAACTGGTTACCAACTCATTTGTCCCCTTGTTTGACCCAACTTGTCCATTGACACCCACTCTCATTGATGAGGTGGATATGCTGCCAGTGAAACAATAGGATTGATTGGTCCTTCCACAGGCAGAAGGCACAGGCCCAATCAGCATTGCAGACTAGAACAATTCCTTCATTGACTTGGTGGGGGAATTGACCTGAGGAGAGATGCTGGCAGCCTACCCCAACACCCTAACACTCCATACCCGCCACACCCCCTACCCCAGCCTAGCCTCGTCAGTTGCCAATGCTCAGATTTGCCAGCATACATACCAACGCACACCATCTGCTGAACATATTCCTTCATCACTCGTCTGGCATTTAAACCTTGAATTTACTACATGCTCACTGATAGCTTTCTTAGTTTATTGAGCACATCTTTAATCTTGTGTTGACTCCTCTGGACCTCAACCTTGGTTTTACTCATTTGAATCTATTTTTTCTCCTTGGGTTAGCATAACTGTTACGAGAGAAAGGTCCCATCCGCTTCTTTGTGTGAGAGTCTGTGAATGTAGTGTGCTTTCCAGGTAGCACATCACTAGTTACTGCTGCCTTCATGGGATGGTCTGAAGAGGCAAAAGCTTACCCCATTTTAGCCAATGTGACATGGAAGTAGGGAGTCAAGTAGAGTCAGGTCAAAGTAAAGTTCCAAACAAAGAGTCGGCTAAGAGCCAAGTCAAGCCAAAAGCTGTCACTGCCTGTGAGGATTTCCTGCTGTCAGAGAGAGGGAGGAGAGAAATACGTATTCTGGTGTTGCTTTTTGTGGACTTCGACTTGTACTTGTATGTGTGATTGACTGCTGCTGACTCAAGCTTTTATTTAAAGTTAGGCTGTGGTGAAATTTCATGCAGAGTGGTTACACACCTCCTCTTACACACGTAGGAAGAGTCCTGGGGAAAAAATAATGAGAGCTCCCACTTACTATATTTGGTTTTAGGTAATACCTAAATAGTATGAAGTTTATTTTTGCCCGGACGTTGTCTTTGAAGTAGATGATCTGATATACCTGCCCATTGGAAACCTTCATTTGGACTTTATCTTTCTGTTAGGATTGGTTTTACTTTAAGCATTCTTGCCTTCATGGGTTGCTGGAAAATGATACCATAATACATATCAGTGAGCGGCCCCAAAGTATGTGAACCTCCTAGGATTAGCAGTTAATTTGAAGGTGTGAAAATTAGGAGTCAGGTTTTTTTTTTGTTTTCACTCAATGGGATGACAATCAGGTGGGCACCTCCTGTTTTATTTAAAGAACAGGGGATCCTATCAAAGTTTGCTTCTTTTATAACATGTTTGTGGACGGGGGATCATGGCACAAAAACCAAAGGAGAATTTCTGAGGAGCTCAGAAAAAAAGTTGTTTTGATGCTCATCAGGCTGGAATGGAAAAAGGTTACAAAACTTAAAGAGTTTGGACTAAACCAATCCACAGTTCAGACAGATTGTGGTACAAATGGAAGGACTCTTTCAAGAACATTGTTACCCTTCCCAAGAGTGGTCGACTTAAACAAAGGATCACTCTAAGAGCAAGGCGTGTAATAGTGGTGGTGGAGGTGGACAAGGACCCCAGGGTAACGTCTAAGCAACTGAAGGCCCTTCTCACATTAGCAATGTTAAAATTTTCAGAGTCCAACCATCGGAAGAACACTAACAACAATGGTGGTGTTTGCAGGGTTTCAGGCAGAAGCCACTGCCTTTCCAAAAAGACATTGCTGCACTCTGCAGTTTTGCTAAGAGGTGACCAAAGGACCCCAGGGTAAAGTTAAGCAACTGAAGGCCTTCTAACATTGGCTAATGTCATGTTCATGAGTCCACCATCGGAAGAACCACTGAACAACAATGGTGTGTATGGCAGCGTTTGCAGGCCGAGAAAGCCAATTGATTTCCAAAAAGAACATTGCTGCACATCTGCAGATTTGCTATAAAGATCAGATGGACAAACCCGAAGGATATTTGGGAGAATGTTTGTTGAATGCATGAATGAGAACAAAATAGAACAGTTTTGGGTTTTAAAAGAATTGTTATTTATGTTTGGAGAAAGGAAGAGCACTGCAATTCCAGCATAAGAACTTATCCCATCTGTGAAACATGGTGGTGGTAGTAATCATGGTTTGGGCTATGTTTTAATGGATCTGGGCCAGGACGGCCTTGCCATCATTGATGAAACAATGGAATGTCTGAATTATATCAGAGAATTCCAAGGAAATGTCAGGACATCTGTCCATGAACTGAGTCTCAAGAGAAGGCGGGTCATTGCAGCAAGACAATGACCGTAAGCACACAAGTCATTCTACGAAAGGAATGGTTAAAAGAAGAATAAAATAAAAAATTTAGGATGGCCAACGTCAAAATTCTTGACCTTAATCCAATCGAAATGTTCTGGAAGGGACCTGAAGCGAGCAGTTGATGTGAAGGAAACGCCACCAACATCCCAGAGCTGAAGCTTGTTCTGTACGAAGGAATGGGCTTAAATTTCTCCAAGCCGGTGTGAGGGACTGATCAACTCAACCAGTTGTTACTGGAAAACGTTTAGTTGCAGTTTTAATTGCTTCACAGGGGGGTCACACCAGATACTGAACGCCATAAGGTTCACATACTTTTCCACTCACTGGACATATATTGGATCATTTTACTCAAGAAAATAAATGACCAAAGTATAATAATTTTATCTAATTGTTTAAAAACTGGGTTCTCTTGATCTAACTTTTAGGTGGACTTGTGTGTGAAATCTGATGAGTTTTCTTTAGGTCTATTTATGTAGAAATATAGAAAATTCGAAAGGGGGGGGGTTCACAAACTTTCAAGCACACTGTAACTGTGGAAGACATTTAGAGTACCAGTAATTATGCTAGATTTTACAAAATAGCAAAATTGCAACCTCAAGTCTGATATCATTGCTTCTCCTATGAGGAGAATTAGGGAAATAAGACCCAAGGAAAGGAACCCAATTGCAGAGCTAGAAAGAGATACTAGCTTAACTAAGCAGTTGCAGGAATTAGAGTCACCCAGGGCAAATACAAATCTTTGAGATCTTGTTTATTATTTTTCCATTGTGCAATCCTTCATACTAGCCCCTCATGCTTGCTTTATATACCAGTTTGCTTCAAAGCTGAATAAAAATCCTATGTGGGTGAAATTTAAAAGGGTTCTGCATGTCTTTGCACTAATATTCCAGTGTGACTGAATTGCAATATTCATTCAAAGATGTTCAGAGAAGTGCAACATGATGTCTTAAATATTCCCTAATCAGCTGTTGGACATAAAAAAAAAAGCCTTCAGTATGATTTTTCTGGGACTCCTTCCAAATTGCTCTATAAGTTTGAGATGCTGATCCCTTTAGAAGTAGAACTGTTTTAAAACCACAATCAACAATAACCTTTCAGGCTCATAAATTATGTGAATGTGACCTTTTCTGGAGAAACTTTACTGTCAGTCCTGTTTATTTCTCATGATAAGATCTTGTACAAGTTTAGTCTATCGTCATTAAGCTTTGCCAAATGTGGCTGGAAACTTGGCTGGAGTTGTGAGCTGTGCTGTGGTGGATCCTCATTATGAATTCCTGCCAGGTCACATTTAAGGGACAATGGTATTCCAGTTTCAGATGAGCTCAACAACTGCACAGATGGCACCGGAATTACAAGGCCAAAGACTGTGCTGATCTCATTCCACAAACACATGTGGGTAAACAGAACAAATTGGATGCTGATTGCTAAACAGGGGGTTGTTATGCAGTGAGTTTTGGGAACTAAATTATCCATTTTTCTTTCTGTGATGAAATTTGAAAGGACATTTTAAAATGGAGACTTCAAAAAACAACAACCCAAAAACAGTGTTTCTTACATTTACTTTGACTTTTATTTAATTACAGACAGTACGAACCCAAGATATTTCATATTTTGTCAGGTCAACTTCATTACATTTGTTAAAGTGCAATCCATTCCTGCATTACAAGCCTGCAACACATTCCAAAAAAGCTGGGACAGTTAAGCATTTACCACTTTGTAATGTTACTATTCTTTCTGCCAACATGAAAGACATTTTGGCACAAAGCATATCAAAAAAAGTGTTTCAGGTGTTATTTTGTCCCATTTCTTTTGTCCCTGCAAACACATAAGGTTTGCAGCAGTACGGGTTGTTGTTTCAAGTTTCAAAAGTCTCCACACATTTTCTACTGGGGACAGGTCAGGACTGAAGGCAGGCCAGTCCAGTACCATGGACTGTACTTCATAATGTGTGCAGCACATGGTTTTGCATTGTCTTTTTGAAAAATACATGGACATCTCTGGAAAAGATGACATCTTGAATGTACTTTTCTGCTTTAATGCTACCATCACAGAAGTGTGAATGACCTTTGCCAAGGGTACTGACACAACCCCATACCATGGCAGACCCTTACTTTTTCTGACTTGTTGCTGATAACAGTCTGGATGGTCATCTCTGTCTTTGGTCCAGAGCACATGGTGTCTATTCCTTTCAAAAAAGATCCAAAATACTGATTCACCTAACCACAATACACATTTCCACTGTGTGATGGTCCATCCTAGATGCCTCTGTACCCACAGACATTAACACCAACCCTGGAATTGATTAACATAAGATCTCTTTTTTGAACAGTAAAGTTTTAAGTGGCATTTGTGAAAGTAGCTCTGCAGTGTAGTGCTTAACCAAGGTTTTCCAAAATAATCCTTGTGGGTATATCCCACTATGTTGAATGAAAAGCAGTCCCTTCATGCAGTGCCTGTACAGGGATTTTCTTTTTAATCTTTATTTGAGAAGCATTGTTTTTTTAAACATTTCAGTAATTTTCAGTAATGTTTTCACACACTGCCCCAGAGCGGTTAGATGAGCCAGGACTCTCATGTACAACAAGGGTTGTGCCTTTTCAGACTGTGCCACTGGGGCAGAGTGGGAGAAATGGTAGGAAATTTTATCAAAGAAAATAAAATTAAAGTTTGAAGGCAAGATTATGCCCTCAAACAAAGAAAACTTAGAAAAATATTTCCCCTTTCAGAAAAAAAAAAGAAAATGAGGTTTGATATCAACCACTGTTCTCCAAAAATTTTATATACTGTTAACTTCGAAAAATACACTCACTGACGAAAAAAAAAAAAGCAGCCAGTTAGAAATGTAGAAATGTCGGAATTGCTGTGAAAAAACTCAGCAAAAGTTTTGTCTCAGGTAAAAACTGATATGTAAACAGATATATTATTATAGGTGTGTGGTCTGATTAAGCACTGGTTCTTATCGCAAGAGGGCATAAACTACATACTTCCCCTGCTGTCTATACAAAGGCTGAATGTCGGCGGCCTACTTTTGGGTAGTGTCCTATTGGTGAGAGATCGCTAACTGCTTGACATGCCCTCTGGGACATACTTGAAGACATTTTTGCCCAGCAAACAGACTTTGAGAGGGGGCTTTTGTCCTTGGACTGAGAGAAGGCAGGATTGGTTGTTTTCATTAATTGCCCACCATCTAGGTGTTTTTTCTGACCTAGTTTTTAGGGAGGTGTTGGGAACAGTGCTTCTGTGAGGGCACACAGACAACACACAGCGAACAGGCCTCTGGATGCCCAGACAGACCACCAGTAGAGAGGATGGTTTGATCTACCAACAAGTACGAGCAACTCCCAGAGTTTCATTATTCACCATCCACACACAGGTGGAACCTTGTCCACAGTGCCCATTATGTGTACTGCAATGATAGCCTCCACCACCGTAGCCTTCGTTTGCAGTTGTCGTGTGAACAAGACTCCTGGACTGCTATTGGAAGTGGAACCGTATTGTCTTTAGTGACTAATTGCAGGTTTTGTTTTGGGGTCACGACAATGGTCAGGTTCCGGGTATGGAATTTCTTGTGGTTAATTGCATTTTTTTTCTGTCGTTTGTGTGATGATCGCTGGTGTGATGGGTCTGGGGGAGTAGTTGCATACGACAGTTGGTTAACCCTAGTAGTGATACGAGGACCACTAACAACTCAGTGATATGTGCAGAATATCCTGCGGCCACATGTATTGCCTCTCATGGAAAGTCTTCCAACTGGAATTTTTCTAGCAGGATAATTATTGCTCACACACAGCAGGGGTTTACCAGAAATGTTTCTGCCAGATTTCAACACTTCCTTGGGCCTGCATGCTTGCAGCAGATTTGTTGTCAAATTGAGCATTTTATGGGACCCCCGCTGGGGAGCCCAGCTTCAGCAAACTGAGTATGGAGGCATTTCTAGGCAGTCAACGATTTTCTCACAAGGAGGGTACCCCAAAGTAGCCTCTTAGGGCCCTTTTTATAGGGCAGCAAGGGAAGCACTTTTTCTGCCCTCTTTTTCAAAAAACTTAATTATATATGTATATATTTAATCTGCTTTTAAACACATAATCTCCAGTCTTCCTTTACATTCTCCTGTCGTTTCATAACTTGTCACTTTTTTTTCCCAAACTGCATATTATTCTTCTATCTTAGGTTTCATTCATTTTGATTATCTTGTTTTTCTTTCAAAAGTCCTATACTTTCTCGCTAATATCTTTTTTTAGTTTTCTTTCTTTTTAAGTTTTTCCGGTCTTCATATCTTTATATTTCTTTTTCTTTTTTCCTTCAGAACATACAGAGGCAAAACTTTGTTTTGGAAAGAATTACTTTCCACTTATTATTCTCCCATTACGGTGGCCAGGGTTATGCAAACCCTCATATATCCTGCCTCACACTGGGTCTTATGCAGACGTTCTCTGCACTTTTTTAGATAAACTACCATTTACTTAAATCCCACTAACATGAAATGAAATAGAAATCAACTAATGCCTGGATGAGTTTCTAGTGGTTTTACCAGTTCTGTCTTCCTGAGGCATGCACAGGGCAGAATATTTTTCCACTCTATCTACAACACTTAATGGCAAACCACCCAAAGTTCAGTGACCCTTCCGAGTAACTGCTGTTTTTCTACAAACGTTAGGCTTTAGAATAGGAATAGGTTAAATATGTCTAACATAAATAAGTTCATCTTACCTTCCTTAAAATAGTCATCTAAATTGGAATTAACATAATACAGCACACTTATTAATCATTATAACTTTTACCTCAGAGTAAATAATTGTGGAAAGTTAAGTGAAAAGTTAGACAAACATTAATGTTAGGAGATCTGGAAAGATCTCACATCAGTGTTCTTGTGTTTTTGGTTTTTTTAAAGCCATTTTTGATGCCATTTTGGGCTTAATATCCTTTTATTCTACTCCACTATATAGTTAAAAAGTGAAAATAATTCACATTCAGTGCTCCCTTGCTTTCGAAAACAGAAGCTCTCTAACCTCCCCCCACTGAGTGTGCTGGAGCAGCATTTGTAATTTCCCTCTTATGGGGTTGGGCGCTTGCTTTGGCCATCTGCATTTGCCATCGCCTTGGGAGTAGTAGAGTGTGTCAGACTGTGGTGGCTTAGCAGTTAACGACCCCAGAAGGTCCAGGGTTCAAATCTAACCTCTGTCAAAACTGCCACTGTAAGGTCCCTAGCAAGAATGCTTAATCCACAATTGCATTGATTTGTAAAACTGTATTAGTTGTAAGTCAATCTGGATAAGGGGGGCAATCTGCTAAATGACTAAATGTAAATGTAAGAAGTTAAAGATGTATATGACTCTTTCATCTCCGAGGAGTTTATGCAGTTTATGGTGGTTTATGTCAGATGCCGGTGGGGTCTCCTTCACCTCCTGCCATTCCTTCATGTTCATGGTCCCACCACCCTATCCTTGATTTCATTACAGGCTTCCCAATTCTCCCACAGAGAAAACTTAGCTAGCCTAGTTATTGTCAACCAGTTTTCCAAGGCCTGTTGAATTTGTGGCCCTTCTTGGGTTTTTCCCATTATTAAACCAGAAAAATTGCCATGCTCAGCCTGTCACAGTTAGTACCGATATTGACCAACTGGAGCTCAGAGCAAAACAACTCATACAAGAGACCAAGTTACTGAATGACAAGGGATTTTTTATAACACAAAAGAAATCAGGGAATAACGGGTACTGGAATGATGACTGGGGCCATCGAATGGCTCTTCAGACAGGGAGGTAATGAGGTCCAGAAGAAAGGAGAGACAGAGACAGGTTGAAGATGGGTGCAGACAGGGTGGTGTGCGCATGGTGTGGTTGTCCACGGGATGACGGGTGACGGGTGGTGCCTTCAGCAGTAGGGAGATGTAATTAAGGTGAAGAATCCCAGCAGAATCAAGGTTGCAGACTTGGGGGTGGAGAAGAAGCTGCTACAGAGGCATGGTGGGTAACTGAATGCGGGCAATGGGGAAATAAACAGTGCAAACATAAGTAAAACCAGAAATAACAAAAACCCAAACCAACAGTTGACAACAGTATATGAGCAGAAAGTAAACAAACAAGATGGGATCCCAGCAACAACAACGGACGTTCTGATGAGTGAATCAGGAGAAATCCAGCGTTCTTGTACAGTGTGAGAAATGAGGAATGCAGGTTAATGCTATCAGGTGCAGATTAAACACTGCAGGCATGATGATTGGATGATGGATGAGGAGTGGTCTAAGCTCAAGATCTCTGAAAAACACACACCACAACTGTGCACACCATGCCACTGAGACAGAAAAACAAAAAAAAACGGAAAGGGAACGTGGCAAAATAGGCTAACCAGGGGAAAGTGTAGAGGATCGTTATCACCAACCCCGATACAGCCTGTGGTACATTTGTCAGTAGTTTATCTGGTTCTGTAGAAGGTTTTCTGCTGACTACTAGTTGTTGTTGGGAAGGTTTCAATTGGAGTTCATGGCCAGATGAAAACAGGGCAACTGGGACATTGAGAGGGACTATGCCTTGTCTGGCATCTGCCAGCCCAATAATAATTGGTTGGGCCCGGAAAAAGGCCAGAGTGTTACTCAGGGTAGTGTCTGAGGACCGTGCTCAGATAGAACAAGGCATGAAGTGAGAGGGCCCCGTCCTCTCTGGACTCTCTGCCAAGGACCTCCACCTTTACCCCCCTGCACGTTGGAATCACAGAAGCTTGAAAGCTGGAATTTGTGGACCTCTTCAAGGTGGCAAGTAATCAATGCAGTTACATACTACGTGGTCGATACTCCCAGGGCCTCATTGGCAGCACAGCAACTGTCCCCACCTTTCATGTCTAAGTCCTTACACTCCTACATTTGCAGTGGTGCGACACTGGCTGCCAAAGCCAACACAGGTAGGCACTCCCTTGGTCCTCGTGTTGCCTCTGCCAATCTGGGCCAGTTAGCCCAGTATTTGATGATTGGGCAGGGTTATGGCCCACGAGTAGTGCCTACATGGGTATTGGCCCTTTCTGGCATATTTTCCAAACATGCAGCTTATAAGGGACTTTCTGCCACATCTAGATAGCAGGCCATGGATACTTCAGGGCCACTCTAGAGGGAGGGGTACGTACTGTAACATGTGGTAATGCCAGTGCAATTAAATATTAAAGTCATAGCCCAACTAAAAGTTGAAGGAAGAAAGAAAGGGGGAAAGCAACGTTAATTTTACTCTATTCTGAACTGAATAAAATTACACAGGTGGTCACATGTGGTTTGGCTTCACACACTACTCAGCGCTCAGTCATGGGTTTTTTTGTTTCGAGCTCTGTTAACAATTGAGTCTCAGCTCTCAGTCATGGGTTTTTTTTCGTTTCGAGCTCTTGTGAAACAAATTGAAGTCAGTAATTCAGAACAAATTCTCTAGGGTTTCCTTGAAGCTTACTGTTACGTTCTGCAAATCTTGTTTAGCTCTGAGAGAATTACAGGAGAAAGAGAAAGTATCACTTCCTTCTGTCCTGTATTGAGAAAAGGAAAATGCCACACGCAAGTCTGTTACAATGATACATAGCTTGTGCTGGTTGAGGAATATCAGCAGGATGTAGTACAGTGATTGTATTTTACAAGATTATTCAACAGTGCTCCTCAAACCCAATCTTATATGGTCTAATTTTAAAACATGTTACGTGTCCAATGTATATAAAACACAGATTCTGCCGGCGGTGATTTTACAGGTTCATGACACATTGGGTTAACATGGCAGTTAAAGACAGCATTTAGAAGTAGGGTCCAGTTTTTCTTAGGCCCGTTCAGCCTTTAGAGATGGCTTGGCATTTGTTTTTAGTTGGACACGGAAACCTCTTTGGTTGTTACACCACAATCACAAATCGCTCACTGGTCTGTGCTAAAGAACTTTAAGACGGGAAATATATTCCTCCTTCCCACATCCTGGCTAAAGATTAGATCCATTAAGCCCCAGACACATAAAACGCAGCAAGTTATTCCGTGACAGAATTGAATGTCCTGCAGTGACAGCTGGGTAATGGCATCTATTTTTGGTCCCTATCAGTACAGAATAGAGAATGAGAAGCAGGTCAGAAGTTCAAGACCTATGAGACTCTGTCTCAGTGATCTTGCTATTACGCATTTGCTAAAATGTCAGTTTCTGGTAAATGCCACCTCTGAAAACATTTAATGTAGGGCAATATCTGGGTGAATTTCTGAACAGCAAATACTGTAAGATGTTTAGGCTGTAAATATCACATTTAGCTGAATCCCTAGAGTACTAAGACTGGGACAGCTTCCATTTAATATTTTAGCAATGGCAGCTATCTGGCTTTAATCTCTGATATTTACCCTAATCCCTTAGTTTACTAGGTACAATACATTTTGGTGCAAAGTGGTAATTACAAAAAAAACTGTGTAATATTAAAGAATTTAACAATAGTTTATCAAGTCAATGTAGTTGTTGTGAGCCTATCTGTGTAGTTTTGAATGAACTTGGTTGCTGTTTTATATGGTTAAAGCATTTGCCAATTTATTACATATAGCGACTATATACAGGCTTTTGTAAATATTTATGCCCTCCTGGTGAAATCATGTTTTGTTGATCTGTGTTATGCTGAGATATATGCACACACGTGGACAAAATTGTTGGTACCCCTCAGTTAATGAAAGAAAAACCCACAATGGTCAGACACTGCTTTTCAACCATGTTTCAACAGAATTATTTAAAAAAATCATTCTCATGAAACAGGCCTAAACAGAAATGATGGTACCCCTAATAAATGTGACCAAAGGGACATGTTAAATCAAGGTGTGTTCACTAATTAGCATCACAGGTCTCTACAATTTTGTAATCAGTCAGTGGGCCTATATATAGGGCTTCAGGTAGTCAGTTTGCTGTTTGGTGATAAGGTGTGTACCACACTCAACATGGACCAGAGGAAGCAAAGGAAAGAGGTGTCTCAGGACATTAGAAATAAAATCATAGACAAGCATGTTAAAGGTAAAGGATATAAGACCATCTCCAAGCAACTTGGTGTTCCTGTGACTACAGTTGCATATATTATTCAGAAATTTAAGACCCATGGGACTGTAGCCAACCTCCCTGGACGTGGACGCAGAAGGAAAATTGATGACAAATCAAAGAGACGGATAATACGAATAGTAACAAAAGGGCCAAGAAAAACTGTAAAGAGATTAAAGGTGAACTTCAAGCTCAAGGAACATTAGCGTCAGATTGCACCATCTGTCGATGTTTGAGCCAAAGTGGACTTAATGGGAGACGACCAAGGAGGACACCATTGTTGAAAACAAAACTTTAAAAAGCCAGACTGGAATTTTCCATTGATCTGAAGGCTCATCTGCATGAGAAGACGGATCAGGCAGGCCAAAGCATGCAGAAAGAGGATGGAGAACCAGTTGCAGCAGACCAACATGAGCAGAATTTGGAGGGTCCTTAAAACCATCTCAGGATTTAAGGAATCCAATAAGGAGTGGGATACCTACAGTGGACAAACAACCTAAATGCCTTCTGCAGTAGCTTGATCAGACATCTGACCGTCCCTCAGTGCAGCTCATGAAGTGTCTTCAAGCCCTACAGTAGTATCCTCCGTGCTCACACCCTGTTTGCTGTCATCTAGATCCCAAACCTCTTGTCCACCCTCACTGCACACCTCACTCACCACAGTTCAGTGTTTCACTCCTTTCAACACCTAGCATTCAGTCCTGCTGTCATTTCCTTCACTAGGGAACAAATGATGAAGGAACTGAGCGTGAAAAAAGTCAGCAGGTCAGGATGGCATCAACCGTGAGCTTCTGAGGCACTATTCCGACCAGCTGTGTGTGACATTTTTTACTTAAGCCTAAATGGGTGAGAGTCTTCTGGAAGACGTGTAATTCCTATACCAAAGACAGCACACTCCATTTATTTAAATGGTTATAGGCCAGTGGCGCTAACCTCCCACCTGATGAAGGACATGGAAAAGCTTGTCCTTTGCCCAGTGGTACAATCAGCACTGGATCTAGTGCAGTTTGCTTTTGGGCTAGGCATCAGGATGGATGACACAATCATCTCCCTTCTACAAAGATCCCTCTCTCATCGTGAAAGGGCAGGAAACAGCATGAGTATCATGTTCTTTGATTTGTCTAGTGCTTTTAACACCATTCAGTCCACTCTTCTAAGGAGCAAGATGGAAAGTGCAGGGGAGGACGGCCAGCTCACTACAATGCATTCGAAAACTCTTCAGACCCTTTCACGTTTTCACATTTTGTTATGTGTACTAAAATAAAAAACAAAGTCCATCATCATTCTGCACCCAATACCCCATAATGACAAAGTGAATTTATTATGAGAAAAACTAAAATTCAAATGGATATAAGTATTCAGCCCATTTGCTATGACACTTGGAATGTAGCTCTTTGGGCCTCCCATTTTTCTTGATCATCTTTGAGTGTTTCTACACCTCGATTGGAGTCCACCTGTGGTAAATTCAGTGATTGGAAAGACACACACCATCACTGAAGCACTCCACCAATCTATACTTTATGGTAGAGCAGCCAGGCTGAATCCTCTCCTCAGTAAATACCATATGAAAGGAGGAATCTGGAGGAATTTCTTTGTGTAAAATGCAAGTCCATAAGATTAAGCTTATGTGATCTCTGATCCCTCAGACAGCATTGGAGCAAGAACTGCCATTCATCAATAACTGAAATAATCACAAGGGCAAGGGATTACTTTGGTAAACCTTTGTCAAGTACTAAAATAAGGAGCTACATTCATAAATAACACTTAAACTTTAATGTGCAAAAAGGAACCCTTATGTTAACCATGCCCAGTAGTAGCACTGACTCTGGGCTCTAAAGATTCTCGGATGGACCATCATACAGTGAAAATGTGTATTGTGGTCTGATGAATCAGTATTCCAGATCTTTTTTGGAATAAATGGACACTGTGAGCTAAAAGGACCAACCAGACTGTTATCAGCAACAAGTCCAAAAACTAAAGTCTGTCACGGTATGGGGTTGGGTCAGTGCCCTTGGCAAAGGTCATTTACACTCATGTGATGGCAGCATTCATGCACAAAAGTACATTGAGATCAACTCACATCTTTTCCAGAGATGCATTTTTCAACAAGACAATGCAAAATCACATGCTGCACACATTACAAAGGCAGACTTCAGAAGAAGAGGGTATAGGTACTGAACTGGCCTGCCTGCAGTCCTGACCTATCCCCAATAGAAAATGTGTGGAGAATTATGAAACGAACATTGCAACAACAACCCCATACTGGTGCACACACTAAGTCGAGTTTTCAGGAAGAATGGGACAAAATAACACCTGAAACATTTAATTGCTTCCTTGATGCCACACTGTCTTTTAAGAATTGTGAGAAGAAATGGCAACATTACAAAGTGGTAAATGCTTTACCGAGCCAACTTTTTTTTTGGAATGTGTTGCAGGCCTGAAATGCAGAAATGGATGTATATTAACAAATGAAATGAAGCTGATTAGGCAAAACATTAAATATCTTAGCTTCATTCCGTCTGCATTGACATAAAAATCAAAATAAATGTAAAAAACACCAAATTTTAGAAACATGAAATTTAGTTGAATTCTTTCTGGGCACATATGTAGAAGATACGCTAGTGTTTATGTCTTAGTGGTTAACTGAATTTTTGTTGATGGTGCATCTGCAGAAATAAGAAAAGGATGTGTGCATTTACACTGAAGGCTGAAGTAGTGAATTTACAGAAACTTCATACATTGAATCTTCATTCTGATCTAGAGAGAAGATTGAAAGGAGATGGAAAGGACGGAGGATTGAGCTAACACACAAGCCAATCCAGCAAATCTAGAGTGAAAATGCTAACAGGCAACAAAACACACACGTGCACAAATACACAATCTCAGAGTGGTAGCTGTTATAGAAACAAGACTAACTAAACAGACAGCTCAAACAGATAGCCTATACCAACAATCTAAACAACAGACAAGGTAAATGGATAAGCTAAGCAGGCAAGCTAAACAGACATGGTACACGGGTAGGCTAGACAGACAGGTTTACACAGCCCTAAGGGCTAAAAGAACAAGACAAACCATGAGAGAACCAGGAAGTCAGGAAACATGAAACACAAACACACAACCAGCTAGTGATGCCAAAACCAGACGTGGAACTGAAACAATTAAGTGTATAACGGTATATAGGAACAGGAAGACGGCGGTATTTAGGCAGCCGGCTTCAGTGGGGGAACACATTAAAGGAAAACTATGCAGGATGTCCGGATGATGTAGCTTTCTGCAATTTGGCAACAATTATCTGCGCAGGAGTACTGAATACGAAGGGAAGATTTTTAAATAGAAAATGCAACATTGCAAAGTTTTTATTCATAATTCCACTTTTGCAAATGAAACCTTTACCCAAGAGAGACTCGGATGCTGCTTTTGGCTTTTGTTGCTGTTTGTTATGACCAGCACAGCATGTGGCCTTGTTTCCACAAGGCCTACGGATTTTCTGGCTGAGATTTGGCAGCTCTCTTACATTGAGCATTCCCCACATGGTAGTATGATGAGCAATTTATTCTCGTAATGCCGGCGGAAGAGAAATGTGGCACAGCTTACACTTATAAACCACAAACCATAATACTAAGGGTATCTCCAAAATCCCCTTAAAGAATTGCAAAGATTTGGCCCTGAAATTCAGTTGAGCATGGATCATGCATGGCCATGCATGTAAGAACTTCCCTGTGATGTTTTATGCCACTTTATTCGCTTTCAACACCAAGAGTCCAGTTCTACCACCATGCTCTTCCTGAAAATATATTCTCACAGCCTCTCACACATATTTAACTGGCCATTCAAGTTTATCTGTCAAATACCATTAAAGTCAAAATTTACATGCTCAGATGACCAACTATACATATAGAGCCATATTTATAAAGATTCTTCATGCTAAGAGTAGCTGCTAGTGACGAAATTCTAAGAAAAGTCTTAGAATTATGGCCGTTTCCTTCTTAAAGTTAGGCGTACAGCCTAGTAAAGATAAAATAAAAGTTAAAAGTTATTCATAAAGCATCTTAACCCCTAAAAGAGCATCTAAGGTGCAAATTGTTAGGAGTAAGAAGGACTTTTAGCAGGCTTAGCAGAGGAGAAAATTCTGGAAAGACGACGAGGCAGAAGAAATGTTCTCCAATCACTGAATAACAGTGAGGTAATCAAACGCTACTGATTAGATCGTGCAGGAATAAGGTTCATGGTTGACCTTATTAAAGATTCGCTCACATCTCCGACCCAGTGCAACAATGGTGCAACACTCGAAATGAATATTACATATAAACCAACCCCACCAGTTAAATAGATTAGACATGGCAGTAATCATAGGTGAAAAGAGTAGTGCCATATTTTCTCCAGTTCATAGGCTATCCAATAGATTAATTAGGCTACAAAAATGTTCAGCATTGTAAATACACTGTCAAAAAAATAAAGCACATAAACACGTGTGTGTGATTAGTGTAAAATACACAGAAATATTGTATGCCTTATTTCAGTGGCTTATAATAGGCTATATAGTATTTCCCTCATTAAGAGTGCATTTGTGTGCGAAAGAGAGTGAGAGTGAGTGAGTCTTCAAAAGAATGCGTCATACCCAACAACTGCGTCAACACCGGCTCCTCAATGAGATAAAAGTTTTTGTGTTCTCCTTGCTCAGAGTTGCTCTGAGATTGCTTCTGAATCACTCTTAAGCTAAAACTCCTATCTAGGAGTTTAAGCTAAGTTAGGAGCTCTCTAAGAATATGCTTAGATTCTTTATTTATATGGCACATGGTATTTAAATAGTATCTGTAATTGCAAGAAGAGCAAGGATTTAAAAAATTGGGACGTGAAACAGTCTTTTGTGAGCACAGAAAGTGAAGCCAAAGTAGCTGGCAAAGAAATTAAACAGGAAGTACATGGTGAGTGGCTTTTTCCTACACAATAAACAGAACAGTGGATTGCATTTCTTTACTACTGTGATCCAATAATAAAAAGTATATACATTACATTACAGTGGATTTTTTTTTTTCATTCGGGAACTATAGTGTTCCAAGAATAATTATAACGTCCATGGTCCGATAAGCATGTTATCCTTATTATTAAGTGGTTAGCGTGGTCACCTCACAGCTCCAAAGATCCCAGTTTGACGTTGGGCTCTGCCAGGGTGGAGTCTGCATATCCTCCCCATGTACATGTGGATTTTCTCCAGGTACTCCAGTTTCCTCTCATATTCCAGTGATATGCATTATGTTAATTGGTTGCTCTATGGTGCCACAGTATGAATGTGTCTGACTAGTATCGATGTAACCTTGGCTCCTGTTGTGAATGGCCAAATAAGCTGATACCATGTTTTAACTAGATCAAAATAAAAAAACACAATCCTTTTTTATTAAGTTATTAACCTACTTACCATATCCCCCTTTCCAGAAAGATTAGCTCTTAAGCAGTTGTAATGACCACATAACAGTGCAGCCTCTGATGGCAGGATGTTTTATGAGGCAACAGACCTTTCCACTAAGGTGAATTTAGTGGCGCTGGAATCTGTGCCTCACAGCCCAGAACCGTACGAGGATCATGGGGCGTTGAGGATTAGGGGTGGCCAAAAAAACACACCTGAGACTTGAAAGCAGCCACAGAGTTAAATATGCTCTACAGAGCTTTCACTGCTTCTCAGTCAGTTCCCTGCTCTATTCTGAAATAATGCTTGTGTCATAATACCATCAGAGAGAGCGAGAACATGCTCAAGCATGATTAATAAGGGCTGAGTGAAGCTATGCTTTGGGATACTATCAAACCTTGCTTTGCTGAAAGGCTTGCTGAAAACCAAAAATGATCGAGCAAATTTTTCAATGCAAGTAGAATGAATCCATTCCAGAACCCCAGAAATACTACACTGTATAAGGCATTATATGCATTAATGGAGTTGTATGGTACAGGTGCTCCCTGATTTAGGAAGGGGGTACATTTAGATAAATCCATCAATAGTTAAGTGTATCATGAACCGATGAGTTTAACGAGTGTTTGGTAGAGCGGTCTATACTGCATCATAGTGAAGATGCGCAAAGGATACTGTGATAAGTAATGATAAGTAAGTTGAAGTTTAAAACACTTACATTAACCTACAGTTGGCCAAAATCATTAACACAAAGCTTATTTCATAAAGTGTTGAGAAATCTCATGTTTATTAGTAGCGAATTGAAAGTGAAAAGTAAAAACAAAACACTTACTCTATTGCTGAACTCAGGGTGCTAGCATAGCTGCTAAGCTAACTGCAGCCTGTGTTCTGGAGCATTCAGTTTCTGTTCTGGTTTCGGTTGGCTCTTATAAACTAACCTATTTAGGACCCATGGAGACTTATTTGCACTAAGAATACAGTACTGTAGATGTAAAAATAAAGAAAAACATAAAAATACCGGAGCAAGGGCTGAGCAAGGGCTGTCTTCTCTGAGCAAGGGCTGTTGTTAACCTGAATAACTGTGTACTGAATTGTGACTCGTGAATCATGAATCGAGTTTCAGCTGAAATGAGTCATGCAGCTCGACTCAAAAGTTTAAGAACGTGCGCCAAGTACCGAGCAAATGTCAAAGTGCACCGAGAACTGAATTCAACAAGTTCTGAGGTGGTCGAGATTTGAGGTACCACTGTAATATGTAGTATATAATTACATATTTTATATGGACTTAAAACAACATCCATATCACATAATGTGGCCATAATGTGTTATATTGTGGACGTTAAATGACGCATACCTGTAATAATAATTGTAATAATAATATACAATAATATACTGTTTGAAAGAATTTTGAATATTGGTAGCCCGGGTTGAGTTGGTTGGTTCTGGGTTGTTCTCCGAGCTTGGCAATTGTATTGCAAACGTTTCGTCACCAATCGAGGAGACATCATCAGTGCGGTTGTAGGTGCTGTTTCTTCTGAACACTTGCGTTGTTATAGATCATTGGTAAGCGAGTGTTTTGATATACAAAATTTGCGTCATGGAAGCAGCTGATTGGTTGCTGATTCAAATATAGTGCGTCGTGGTCTGAAGGGGGGCCGTTGTGGTTTGAATTGGGCGATTGTGATTGGTTGAATGGAATGTTTCTGCGTTGTGGTGCCTGTTTGGGAATTGGATTGGTTGAAGGGAATGTTTCTGATTGTTGGGGTCAGAATTGGGCGATTGTATTGGTTGAAGGGAATGTCTGGAGTTGTGGTCAAATTGGGCATTTTTATTGGTTTGAGAGGGAAATGTTGCTGAGTTGTGGGTCTCGTTCCTGGCCTGGTTTTTGCCTGAGGGTTTGATGGATTGGGATCAATGTCAATGTGTTTGTTTATCGTGTTTTGGTGAAAACCAGCTTCAAGAATTCTCTTTCTTTCCTCTTCTTGCTCCCGTGACGATCTTTTGTGTATTCCCAGTTGAACTGTGTCCTTCTTGGTCTTCGTGTACTGAGAGTAGGGAAGTGGATCGTGTCTTCTAGTGGCTAACTGATGTTCTGTAATCTGGTCGATAATTTTTCTGTCCTGTTTGGCCCCCCCCCCACTAGTTTTTCTCACAGTCCCGGCATTGGATTTTAATCAGATACGTTTGGTTTCTTTTCCTCTTTTTACTGTTGTTCTTTTGGTTTTGACAGCATGGTCCTTATGGGTCTTGGTGGTTTGTGTGCCACTGTGATTCCATGTTGACGTAATAACGTGCTGCATCTCTGAGATGTTTTGCACGTATGGTAGAGTTAGCCTTTTGGTGGTGTTTTTTTCGATTGTGTGTTGGAGGGTTTGCGTTTCATGTTTTCTCCTGATAAAGCTACGTGGGTATCCGTTTTTTAGGAAGGTTTATATATAGGTGTTTCTTCCTCCTGTATTTACTTCTGTCAGTGCTACAATGGGTGTCTATTCTCCTTGAATAGAGTTTTGATACAACTTGTTTTGTTGACAGTCTTGGGATGATTGCTGCTGTAGTGTAGGATCCGGGATCATATGTGTTGATTCTCTGTAACAGAAGTATGTAGTTCTCCATCCTGTTGCTTTGTGACGAGACGTCAAAAGCGAGGTTGTTCTCATCCTGAGTCCTCCACGTGAATTTGATTCCGGAGAATTGCTATTAAGTAAGGTCATGTGTTCGTTGAATGTCCGGGGTTTTGTTATCACAAAGGTGGTCATCCACATAGCGTAGCCCAAGTTTTGGATTAATCTTTGGGATGACTTCATGCTCCAGCTTTCTGCCTAATTAATTCTGCCAGAGTCCGATATAGGAATCCCATCGGTGATCCTTGAATTGCTCGTAGATTTGTCTATCAAATTTGAATAGGTTTGACATACAAAGATCCATTAGTTCCATACGCTATCCTTCGTCAGTGGTCCTTCTCCTGGTTGGGTCCGCATAGCAGTTCTCTTAACCGTTCCCCTTTTCCTTGGCCATCTTTATATGAATCGAAGTGAATAGCGAATGTTACATCAAAATGAAACCCATGATCTCGTCACCGTCCATTTTTATGCCTTTCAGCTTGTGAGTTGCCTAATGGAGTAATTGGGATCCAGTGATTAGGTGTCTGAGGCCGCTTGTATAGGTGTTTCGCCAACGTGGTGTCGTAGTGGGTGTACCTGGAGAGAGACGATTGGTCGTAGAGTGGTGCCTTCTTTGTGTATTAGGAATCCCTAAAATTGGTTGCAATAAGCTGGTCTCCTCGCGCTCATCTTCCAACGTTCCTTCCTTCGTTGATTTGAATTCAGATCCTGGAGGCTTTGTTTAAAGTTGCATTATTTTGCTGGTCAGTTTCTTAATGGGATCATTGTTGAGTCGACGATAATGGTTTTGTATCATTCAAAAGTTGCTGACTTTTTGTATTATGCGGCACAATTACAATTATGAACTCTCATGCCGTCCCTTTGTCAGTCGGTAAGATTACCACGGTTTTTGGGTCATCTCTTTGAGGACCTGATACCCTCTCCTTCGTCTTGCTTCAATTCCACGATAGTCCTGGAGGGGCGACTGTGAGTCAAGATGGAACTCGTGTTTGGCATATTTCTTGTTGATTTCTTCCTTGTATGAGAGTCCGTTTTCGAGACTGGCAAGATTCTCTGTAACGAAGCGTCCCAAGGTTTGAAGTTTCAGTCCTTTTACGAAACTTGCTTTTCTCCATCTGTGAGTGTTCGACTAATTGTTCTTTGACCTGCATCATTCTGATGGTTCGACTGTTCCTTGTGGAGTGTTTGCAGATCTTGTTTTGTAGGGTCCACTTCGTTTTCTATCCTCCCACGAAGATCCCTGCGTTTATTGGGCTAGTTAATCTTCAACAAGTTCTGCTCCATATTTGCTCTTAAACACATAGTCTTTTGTTCGTTTACACATTGGTTGTATTTCTAAGACGGTTGTGGGCAATCTGTGATCATCAATCGATCGCGTTTTCCTGTTTTTTCGTGATAATGTCCACGCGGACGGATTGTTGATAGGCGGTTCGTAAGTTGACACTGCGAGGCAAGATATTCTGACCCAGCAGTCATGAGAAAGAGAAATTGATACCTGTTGGATGCCTGCTGCAAGCAAACGACTTCCCCCGCGAGCTGTGGTTGAGCTTTTTCGCGCCCGAATTTGTTTGAAAGAATTTTGAATAGCAGAGATCGCACGGTAGCAAGAATGAAGAAGAAAGAGAATTCCTTGAAAGCTTGGTTTTTCTACAAACCTCGAAAACAAACACATTGACATTGATCCATCTATCAACCCCTCAGGCTTCCGGAAAATTTAATTGAAAGAACAAAACCAGCCAGAACGCAGACCACAACTCAGAACATCCCGCTCAACAAATCACACAACCGCCCAATCCTGACCACAACTCAGAACATTCCCTTCAACCAATCCAATCGCCCAATTCAAACCACAACGGCCCCTTCAGACCACGACGCACTATATTTTTGATCAGCCACCAATCAGCTGCTTCCATGACGCAAATTTTGTATCCAAAACAATCGACGTTACCAATGATCTATAACAACGCAAGTGTTCAGAAGAAACAGCACCTACAACCGCACTGATGATGTCTCCTCGATTGGTGACGAAACGTTTGCAATACAATTGCCAAGCTCGGAGAACAACCCAGAACCAACCAAATAATATACTGTATTTATATACTGCCAAGCACATGTATACTACAGTGTTGTACTGCACTGTCAGTATTGATGCAATATAGTACTGTAACAATGATGTGTGCTTTTTAGGTGCATCATCCTGCATAATCCTCCTCTGAACCTTTACAGCCTGCTTTGCCCTGCCTGTTATACCCTCACTTCCTGTCACACCCTTGTCTGGCATTTCACTTCACACACCCTGTTACTCCAGGTTCCTGTTTCTGGTTAGTTGCTCACAATCTTGTTCTTCTTGTGTTGTGTGTTTAATTTTTAGCACAGCTCTGCTTTTGTTTGTATAGCACGTCCCATTTGTGTTAGCTTGTCTGTCTGTACAGCACATTGTTTTGTTTTGTTAGCTCAATGTTAGCATTAGGCACTTTCTTTGTATTGTTACCTTTGTCTGTTTGTATATAGTCACAGTCTTGTTAGCACATTCTTTGTTGGTATGTGTTTGTGTCTCTGTTAGCTCTTGGTTTGTTTGTATCTGCATTGTATCTGTACTAGCACTGTCAGTTGAGATTAGCACATTAGCATTGTCTGTATTAGCACTCTATGTGTGTCATGGTAGCACTTGGTCTGTTGTCTTTAGTTTCTTAGCGTTGTTATTGTGTGTCTGTTAGCATTAGCCTATTTTTGTATATAATAGCATTGGGTGTCTGTGTCAGCTTAGTGTTCATCACAGTTTGCACACTATTTACTGTACTAAACATCACACGCTTACATGTACGTCTGCCTGTATGAGTGTTACAAGCAGGTTGGAAATAAAAAAAATATATATATACTAGACACTTATTTTTTACCAGCCACCATTTTGCAAATCACACTTGTGTGTAGCATTTGTCTTGGTTAAACAACCAACAATACCATCACATCTGACATGATACAGAGGAAATTGGCTGCTTGCATCTCTGCTCTGAGGTTGTTCCTCTCAACCTCGGCTATGTTCTTCATAAACACTCTGGCCTGCTTCCTATTCACATCAGAGGCATTACTAGGATGTCATCTTTGGGTAGGCATATTAGGGTAGGGTATATTAACAAGGGCATAGTTTATTTTGAAAAGGGGGAAAACATATACCAATACATCATCTAATTTGTCTAGGGAGGGTCCAGGGACTTGACCCTGTGGGGGGAAAAAAAACAACAAAAAAACTGATCAGCTATAAAAACCTGTGAGCAAATGTGGTTTGGATGTACAGAAAGTCTAGGGTCAGGCAGCAGGACCTGAATGATTTATATGATGATCCAGGATAGCCTATGATAGAACAATGTCTAGGCCCAAAAGCAGATGAGTAGCTGATGCAATGGAAATTATTTATTTATTTTTTTGCAATCCCATGTTCATGCTTCATCGTTCATGCTTTGTGATGTGTAATCAATAAAATAATCTTGTATTAATCTGTGTATAGCCAAACAGCAAAAACATTCAAGTTTTTGACATGGATCAGGTTTATGACAGTGTAAGTGCCATAATCGCAACGAGCCATTCATGTTCATTTACTTTCCTAAAGAAATTGTCTCAATCTACAAGCGACACGTTACAGAAGGGAACACATTTACACTTGTGCTGCCCAGTTGATATGAAGTATTTGCACAATAAAGTCGAATACAGTACGTCACTTAGTACAAACAGTGTCACACGGGCTTATTCATTAGTGTCCGCTATGCCCTGCACTGGCTCAATCCCAATGTCTTTTTAACAGACACAGAGTGCACCAAGTAGTGTAGGCAACAGTTAACACAAAATACATGTAGGGCACCTACGTAGGGAGCAGGAAGTTGTTTGAGGTAGACCCTTAACACTATTTTATTTTAACAACTGATTCTTCTGTTAAACCATTCACTGTGATGTGCTCTCTGGTCTACTTTTTTGGTGACTACTTTCAGTGTTTGTTGAGATTGACCAGTCATACATGTGGAGCCGTTCCTCTAAGACCCACTCTAAAGTCTCAAAAACACAGACTTGAGTCGCAAGCAAAAAGCTTGAAGCGAGAGATAAGGAAGTGTGTGTGTGTGTGCTGTCCAAACGCTTTTGTGTGCACTCACTTCACTGTTCCGCACTCACAAATACCTTTCTGTGCATGCCAAAGTCCATGTCAGATTTATTTCTATGGACCATTGTCAATGGAACATTGTCTCAAAGCTGTTTTACAGTTTTCTATTATCTAAGCCCAAACCCAAATTGAACAGGCCTAGGGCGACAATGGCAAAGAAAACTCACGAAAGGTTATAAGGAAGAAACCATGGGAAGAACCCATCCACCTTGGGTAGCTTAAGTGCTATATGTGGGAATTAAACTGTTATGTAATTAATACGATTATAATAATATAGTAACATATTTAAAAAATATATAATAATTAAAGTGAAATGTATGTAGACTAATAAATTACAGATAATGTAATATTATGAAAAATAGAGACTATAAAGATGTGTGTGTGTGTGTGTGTGTATATATATATGTGTGTGTATATATATATATGTGTGTGTGTGTGTGTATATATATATATATATATATATATATATATATATATATATATATGACAACTTGTTAATTAATAAAATATTGAAATAACGTGTGTGTACATGTGTGTGTACGTACACATATTGTAATTATTTTTTCCAGTATATAAATGCATGTGGTCTGCATGCAATTTACTAAGAATCACGCTTGCACAATTAAAGATGACATTAAGGACCTTATTTATATACCATATATAAATAATGTACATTGTTTCTGCATAGTTGAGTTTCCTGTACACTGTGTTGGCTGTTCAAATCTGTTAAGTTGCTGCTTAATATAATGCTGCGTTCTGCAGGGGAAGCAGCTGCTAAAGCTGCATCAGCAATTCACATACAGCCGTGCTTTTAATTACTTCTATTAAAATAATTCATCTGCATTTGCACAGGGGTGATTCTAAAGACAATTTTAAGATGCTGCTAAAGGTTGCTTACAGGAAAGGCTTTAGATGTTCATTCAGTCATTTTCATACCAGATGAATCTAGTTCAGGGTCACGGGGAGACGAAGCCTAACTGGCAGCACATGGTGCAAGGAGGAAACCAAAAACCAACTCTAGACAGTGCCAGTCCATGACAGGGGCCATGCACACACACAGCCACTATAGAGCGACAAATTAGAGACATCAGTTGATGTAATGGGTGTTGTTGGAATGTACTTATCCATCTAGACAACTTCATTAATTAATTCATTTTCTTATCCCCTTAATCTTTGGACAGTGTTTGGGAAAGCCGGTGCCTAGCTGGCCACACAGGGCGAAAGACAGGAACAACCCTAGACAGGACGCCAATCCATTGTAGGGCACATTCACTCCTACATTTACAGCATTTAGCAGACGCCCTTATACAATCTTACAATCCAAGCAATTGTGGGTTAAGGGCCTTGCACAAGGACCCAACAGTGGCAGCTTGGGATTTGAACCCTGGACCTTTTGATCCATAGTCCAGTACCGCTAGGCCACCACAGTCCACACTCCTATACCGCTAGGCCACCACAGTCGCACGCTAAGGGCACTTTATAGATACCAATTGACCAAACATGCATGTCTTTGGACTGTGGGAGGTAACCGGTGTACCCAGAGTAAACCCAAATGGACACAGGGAGACTCCATACAGAAAGGACCCAGGCCGTTTCACCTGAGATCGGTCTCAATAAGTTGACGGTGCTACCCAGCAAGCCACAGTGGCGGCCCATCTAAACTTGCTCTGTAAATATTATACAGTGGTACCTTGGTTCTTGCCATTAATTTGTCCCAGAAGGCTTGTCAAGAACCAAAAATGATTAGTCCCAAGCCACACTGTATTAGAAAATCCACACTGTATAGGGCATTATATTAATTGATGGAGTTGTATTATACAGGTGCTCCCTTTACGAAGGGAATATGTTCCAAATCCATCATAAGTTAAATGTATCATGAACCGATGAGTTTAACGAGTGTTTGGTAGAGTGGTCTGTACTATCATACCGGTCGCCTATGATAAGTAATGATAAGGAAGTTCATTTTACACTTACAAACACTTGCATTAACCTACAGTTGGCCAAAGTCATTGCCACGGCACTGGAGGCTTATCCAGTTTATTGGCAGGTCCCAAATTGGAATGACCTTTCCTTACAATGATTTATATTTAATATATATTTAGCTCTTTGTGTCTTTGTTCCTTCTCTGTATTAGAAGTATCTCATAGAAGTTATTAAATATGTGAGAGAAAGGATGCACCTGTGCGTGCATTCACTTTAGATGGTGCCACAGGGTGCTTGCAGTGATAGCCAGAGCAGGTGCACCTATGAGTGACAGAAAATAGGCAGGAAAAGAAACAGCATATTGAGTTCCAACATGGTTGCTCCCCACAATGAGTACTGAGATGCCAAAAACAGCATCTACAAACAATGAGGGAATATAATGAACATAGTCAGGCTGAGATTTTTTTTTTCTCCAGTTTTCCACACTGAAATAAATGCTGTATTTTCCTCTTTCTTCATATCTTTAAATGAGGCACTTATTCATTTTGGTTCTCAGTGACTTGTTATTTAACTATTTAGCTGTCTTTGGTGTAACGCTTCTTCTTTGGTCTGGTTTTAAGCACTATTCTTTCTTTTTATAATATATCCTGCCTTGACTTTTTAACTGTTGTAACCTTACTTTCTCTCTTATCTCTTTCCTTGTCAATCTCCCCTCCTTTGGCCCTTTACACTCCATGCTTTGGGGACTTTCAGTCTTACTTTTAGTCTTCTACACTATCTCCCAGTCTTCTCTTTAACATTCATTGCTTCCTTTCTTTTTTCCAAGATAATCTTTGACACATGGACACACAATGGTCTAGTCCTACCCCCCTTTACAAAGGGTTCAGCAGTGAACAATGCCATTGTCCACTCTTTTATGCACTGTATTACAATATAAGAAGCTGGGGGCCGATTAGCCAACAAAACCTTCTGAAAAACATAGCTTCCACAAGAATGACCACCCAGGTTGCACTATAGTCCTCTGCCTCCTGCTCTGCTCTGAAGCAACAGTGCAGATCCTGGATTTAAGTGTGCTTAGGCCTCTTAGAAGAAGCCAGTACAGCAACTTGCATGCCAACTGCCCCTAGTGGTGGTAGGATTGCCATGCGGCCCCTGACACGACCCTAACAAACCTTAGTTCATCTGGATTTTAACAGTGATTTGGTCAGATATTGAAAGAAGTATTTGTTTCAATTCAATGGAAAGGGAATCATTAAAAATCACCACCTTCTAGTACCCTGAGGTGACTGAGATTATTGACTGGTAGTCATAACATAAATCATGAAAACGACAGTGATCTGCCTTTCTATTTCATGAGGAAAGAGAACAGTTATGTAGAGAAAAGGAAAAAAGCGTAATGATCCCTTCTATGCAGACTTGGATTGAAGCCCAGATTTAGAATTATGTATAAGGATTTGCACAGTAAGTTTGGGCATGGCAGTCTTATAATTTGGAAATAGAAAGGACCACGTGGTGTAACTATGGAACTTTTAACATTTATCTACTTTTATTAACACACATCTGATAAGTGAACAAATAAATACTTGTATATATGGAGTTGAGTTAAAATCACTTTTAAATGCTTCTAAAATAAAGTAAAGGTGGTTTTCTAAACCACCAGGACACCATGGTCTCTCTTCAAGCATTCAATAAACCTAGATACAAAATGCAGAAAACAAAAGGAAATGCATTTAAATGTCACCATCTCTCTTCCCAAATAATAGCATTCCAAAAAGTGTCACAGAGTGTTCATTCCTGAAAGCCACAGGGAGGCACATTTCTTTGCAACTCACCCCAACAGTTATTCCTATCCTTTTGTTAGGGTGTTCACTGTGCTGTCTGTCCATGGTGTGTGGCATGTCAGTTGATAAATTCACCAGACACCCAAACATGCCATTGTACCAGTTTCATCCTACTTGTGCCCTTTAAAAGCACTTTCCTTTCGTATCTCTTTAAGACATTACACTGCTCAGAACAAGGATACAGATTCATATTAGTATGCTCATAATGAAGAATCTCGCTTAAAAACTAGTCTCCCAGGTTACATAGTCAAGGGACTTCCTTTATGTCTCTGACACTCTATGAATTATTGAATATTAAAGTGAACCATAAAAACAGCTACCATTTACAAATTAACTGGTAAAGCATAGATAGTACTGTCACACACTGCAAACTGACCTCCTCAACCTTCTAACACCGAACGCGATTTCTATGTGTGATTTATTCTGACAATAGTAAATTAATTAGGGCTCATGTATAGAGCATGTGTATTCGAGCTCAGGACAGTATCTTCCACACCAAACGTGATTTTTTTTTTTTTTTTTAAGGGCAAAAATGCAACGTTATTTTATTCACCCTTTGATTTTTGGAGCTTTTTCTGGTGGACAAATACTTACTGACCAATCACCATTCTGGTGTTGGCATAGCAACAGTTAAGCTGGCTGATCATATTTGAAACAGATGCTTTGGAAAGATGGCAGATCAGCTTATACCAATTAATGTGCATGTGTGTATTTATCCGCTAGAGGGCGCTGTTATGTGTGTAATGTAATTATCTGGGATAGTTTCTGTAGAAAGAAGAGATGAGACCAAAAATAGTGCTCCGAAGAGACCTTGAGAGAACTTGTGGCTTTATCCCTGTTTGTGTGATTTGTGAGATAAAAATAAAGAACTTGAGCAAATTTGAGAAAATACAAGTCAAGTTTTCAAATGTGTGTATAGTATCTTACCGGGTGTATGTTTCCATAATCATATGCATTATCTGAACAAATGATTATCTAAATTGATTCCGAAAGAATTGGACAAATGTCACTAAAGTGATAGTAGAGCTCCACAGTGACATAGCACGATGAATTTCAATTTGAAATGATCATGGGATATTATTAAACATGAATAAATTAATTTAGTTTGGATTTATTTGGATTTTATTTGGTATCGATACTGAACATTCTGAAATGGTACAGTACTCATTTCCCACAGTATTAATTCTATTCATATCAAACACACTTCCGTATGACCCACCCAGGCTTCTGTAACGCATGGAAATATTTATGCTGAAATTGCAGCTTAGGCAAAAACAGTGTTTGAAGCCGTCTTCATTAGCAAAGAAAGCAGCAAAATACATAAATGCGTCCGCCATATTGGTCCAGGCAAGACTGGGCTGTAAACAAATACAAATAAACAGGCATATGCATTTTTCTTGGTAAAAAGCACAGTAACCTGTATTTCTCACCGATTTTAATCGGTCACGTTTATTTTCAGGGTTTTTTTTGTAATCTATGTGGAGTACAAAAAAGTTTTGACTCCAGATACTTTAAATCTCAAATGGATTGTGTAAAATCGTTGCGCAAGATATAGCTAACATCATAAGAAATTGTAAAAACTCATATTGCCCAAGCATGGATATGGATTTTCCTTGGTTAATATGTCTGGAAAATGTCCCTTTATAATTTAATGTAGGCTTGCATGAAAATTGTAGAAGTTTTTTTTACATTGTGGAAATGGCTTTTTCTGTCTCTTCTCATTATTTTAGCTATTTTAGGTTTCCATTTCTTGAAGGCCATCTACTATTAATTTTTCACTCATTTCTCATTCTGCCATTCAGCCGTTCAGAGCTCTGGCTACATACTTCGACCCCACACTGTGTATTCCACAGCTCATTTGGATAACAAAGCTTAGTAAAGATTGGCAGTGACATATGCAACTTCTGTAGTCCGTGTGAGTGACTAGACAGGACATTGGACTGGTGGAGGTACAGTGTCTGGCGATCATCACCCTTCCCTATAACCCAGTGGTCCAACTGTTTACCTTCTGATTGGACCATACTCCCCTACAGTATTTCCACCCTATGTATTTGTGGTTCACATTTTGGTGTCTGGAATTAAAGCCTTCACAGTGGAAGGGTTTTAGTTCAGGAAGTAAAGTTCACAGTGGTTGGGGGTGTAGACACTTGTGGCCGATTTCCTTTTCTAAAAGTGGGAGAGGGGAGATCAGTCAGCTTGATCGACATCTAGAGGTAAGAGTGATCTGCCAAACGCGAGTGTAGTTTATTGTTGCTTAGAGCACAAAGGAGTGACCGTGAGTGGAGAGAGAAAGATTGAGAGAGCACACGTCTAGTCCAATATGCCTTGACAGTTTCCTTTTTTTGTCTGCTTTTAAATCACTGAATTGTTATTTTGTATTTCTAATATAATGGTTTGACAAAGCGCCGTGGCAATAAGAGACACAAAGAAAAAACAATTACAAATATTTACCAAACTGAGCGTGTCTTGACCTACAAGTTACCATTAGCTACTGCTCATTTATGGTCTGGGCACCATTCCCAGTCCATAGATGAGCGAGCATAAAATACAATTACAGTGGCAGTGATTGATGATACCTAAAACACTTACAGGCCACTTGAAACTAATATTCATGAGAGCAGTAAGTAACATCGCTGTTCCTAGAATGTATCTGGTTCAAAAACAACAGCAATGAACTAGAATTTACACACCCGTGTTTTGAGACTGGAAGCTCAATATAATGACAGTATATAAGAATGAGAATTAGAAATATATTGTCCAGTTGTATAATGATACCTCTGTCCTTATATACATTTGCTTTCTGAAACAAAAGTGTATTGATTTCCAAAATACACAACACAGTCCTTCAAATAGCATTTTCCATATCCATCTTCTCTGTTCTTGGATATGCTATTGAGGACTGACAATCCCTTGCTGCTCTGGTTGCACTAATTTTCAGTCTTTCTTTTGAGTTGTGATCAGTGTTTTACAAGACATTAACCTCCTGCCCCTTGCTCACTGTCTCCTACAAGGATGCTGAGAACCATCTGTACAATAACCATAACCTGGCTACTGCAAAGCTGTGAGTGAAATGAAATGGAGCTCAAGTAGGTGTGCCACTGTTTCAGTCATGAGTCCACAGAGCTTTCTGAGGATATTAGTACAGAGCTTTCCAACATCTGTATCAAGTGCCATTTAACAGTCTGCAAGTAGTGCCTGTTTCTCCAATGACAAACTTTTGGTTCTCAGACAGTGTTGCATTCCTGACTGCCTATTATATAGTTCAGTTGTTTTCAAGCGCACTTGGGGAATTCCTTCAGTAAATGCGTATTCCAAACTGATCTGGACAGGACCTGTGTATTGATAGCAGCTGTAGAAAAAATTCATGAAAATAAAAATGTAGTGTATTTTTTCTTCAATTTTGGTTAAAAGTTAAATTCTAATTCAGTCCCAGCAAAAAAATTTGTCTGTGATCAACTGGAAAAAAAAATGTTAAAACCATAGAAAATATATGGTTTAAACGTAAGTATTTTACCATTGAAAATTACAGGCAAATGGAAATGGTTATGATCCAAGTTTTTTTTTTTTTTTGTTAAAAATCAACGAGTGCCTGTTAAACAAAAATATGCAACTTGACCAAAGTATGGTTTCAATATTCATTATAGTTTATGGTAAGTATCAGTTGTGTGAAAACCAGCCAGGGCTGTCTCTGTACCTACCTCAATATTGTAGATTTTATGGCTTCAACAGAGCACCATTGCTTATCGAAAGCTAATTATAGTGATAAAGTTGTTGAGTTAGCATCTCTAAAAACACCTCTCACCAAATTGGTAGGCTCCAACATGATTAAACTTAATGTTAAGCTTGGGAGTGGAGATTACTACATTGTCACATTTTATAGTCTGTTTCATTCCAACCTAATCAAGGCAGAGGGTTCCATAAGCATCGTAATATCTCAAAGGTCATTAAATGATACAGAAAGCACCATACCGAATGCTCTATCAGTTAAGATGATCTTTTCAGCGCCTTTGGGATACTGCTGGTTGAAATGTTTAAGCGCCTATGGGCCTTTTTCTTCTTTTGAACTGTGTGTGTTGAATTACAGCACACAGAACTTACACAACTCCCCGTTCTGGGACTTCCTAGTGTTTCAAAATATGTTAACGTATATAGAATGTAATAGGGTCTACCTTTACATTGATGTCGTTTAGCAGGCGCCCTTATCCAGAGCAACTTACAGTCCAAGCAATTGGGGGTTAAGGGCCTTGCTCAAGGACCCAACAGTGGCAGCTTGGCAGAGGTGGGATTTAAACCCTGGACCTTAAACACTAGCGATCTAAAAGTGAGTCTGCTATGAAGAACTGTTTATTTCTCAAAAATAATTTTAAATGTGTTAACAGTCAATCTCAACTGAATAAAGATGATGCCATATTTAGGGGGGGAAGGAATCAATTTATGCTAATTCTTTCCACATTCTCCTCATATGTCTTCGTTCAGCTGATATTATTAGATGTTATTTCTGCATTGACTCAACCACAGCATTTCTACCAGTAATTATTAATTATGTCAGCACTCAAATATATTATATGTAGGTTTGTGAGGACTGTGTGTAAAGGGTACGATTTTCTCGACTTGTGCATTCAGCTTGTTCTCCAGAGATCAGATTTCTTTCGCAGGATAATGGGCTTTATGACTGTTAAATGTAATTTCCAAATTAATAAAAGACAGATTTTAGGGAGATATATATATATATATATATATCTTGTAACATCAAGGTGATTTTTTAAAAATAGATAAACCTTTATTATATTTACTGACAAGATATACATGTAGACCGAGAACTCGACTTAAGCATTGATTAAGAAAGTAAATGCCCTTCAGTTAATGTATTACTGAATTTAAAATAAAGCATATATCAGTCCTTTGTGCATCTCAGTATAGGGTCACAAAGTCAGAGAAAACCATCTGTCATAAGCAGCTACACATTCATGCCATCTGAAGAGATCCTGGCTTCTTGAAAAATAAATATGTACTTCAAGCTCTTTTAATATTGATAGTATCTGTGCATGCCTGAGAGCTCACTGTCTTATAAAATGTGGATAGGAAATGCAAAAAGACAAAATGACACAGGCATTCGATTTGATGGACGAAAAAGAAGCCACTCTATCTGTAATGACAAACTATAATAATATTACTCATGTTATAACAATATAGAGAGTGATGAAAGATAATAGTAGAGTATTGTAAAGTACAGATGTTTGATGGATGAATGCCAACACATTTAGTCTATAATAGTATAAATACACAACATGAATATGAAGACAACTAGTTTTGTAATTAATAAGCCCTGGTTAAGGATACATTAGGGTTAGTTAATGTTCATATCTAACACGGAATGATTGAGTGTCATCCTGCTGACCATGGCTCAGCTTGTGACTATTGCAGAAAATGCTTATCTTGGATTTTCATGCACAGCGGTTTCTGCAGTTACCACAAGATATTTATGAAAATTACAGGCGTGGTCTGATTAGACACTGGGTCTTGCCACAAGAGAGCATAAAAGTGCCCTATAATAAATCTCTCAGAAGATACCTTTGGGTGAGAGATTGTTGACTGCTATACATGCATCTATGCCAGCTGACAGACTTTGAGAGGGGGCGCATCATTGGACTGAGAGAAGCAGGATCACCATGTAGACCGTTCTGACCTAGCAGTTGTGTGTTGGGTGCAGTGAGGCACATGGTGAACAGGCTCCAGGCAGACCACCAGTAGAGAGGATGGTTTGATCCATTGACGAGCATGAGTAGCATGAGCAGTTCCCACAGTTTCATTGTCTACCATCCAGACACAGGTGGCACCTTCACTACATTTACATTTACAGCATTTAGCAGATACCCTTATCCAGAGCGACTTACAACTGATCCAGTCTTACAATCAGTCTTACAATCAGTCTTACAATCCAAGCATTTGTGGTTTAAGGACCTTGCTCAAGGACCCAACAGTGGCAGCTTGGCAGAGGTGGGATTGGAACCCTGGACCTTCTGGTCCATAGTCCAGTACCTTACCCGCTAGGCTACCACAGTCCCACACAGTCTTCACTACACACCCCTGTCTCTGCCTGGACCATTTCCAGCTCTTTAGCAAAGGAAATTTTTTGTCAAGGCACCCATTACATGTCATTTCATTAATAGCCAACCACTGTCACCTTTGTCATGAATTAGAAAACTGGACTGCTATGGAGTGCAACCGTATGGTCTTTAGTTAAAAAACCAGATTGGTCACCCCTAGTAGTGATAAGAGTGACTCTAACAGTTCAGTGATATGTGCAGGACATCCTGTGGCCACATGTTTCCTCTCATGGCAGGGCTTCCAAGTGGAATTTTACAGCAATGTAATGCTCGCCCACACAGCAAGGTACCCAGGAATGTCTCCACCAGATTGCAACACTTCCTTGGTCTGCCCAGTTGCCAGATTTATCGCCAATCAAAAATTTATGGCACCATTTGGGATGCCAGCTTAGGCATTCTACAAGTGTGCAGGATCTACAGGTCCAGATGCAACATCTGTGGGCAAATGTGGAATGGATCCTGTTTGCTTCCAATGCCCAACTGTATCTCATCTTGTATCCAGGCTAAAGGAGGCCCAACAGAGCCTTCTTTCAATTTTACATTTTTCCCTTTCGCTCCAATATTGAAATAAATGTATCATCATTACATTCACTCACACACACAATGTTTCGTTTCGTTCCAACAACTCCTTATTTTCTTTGTCAATGAGTGTATTAAAGGACAATTTCCAGACTTGTTTGAACTAACAGGAGCTAGATTAACTACTCTTTACTGGAGAGTTCATCGGAAGAACATCTCTGAATGCAAAGCAAATCCAACTTTTACCTGCATGTACAACATCAGCAGAAAATCTCCTCTGGTTCAACTCTTGAGAGATGACTGGAAAAATTATCTTGATTTCTGCCGCATCATGTAAACATGCATATTTTACAGGATGAGTTCTGTATCCAACACCTGTTCTAGAGAACACATGGCACAGGCATAACCGTACCCTTGGATGGGACACCAATCCATTACAGTGCCAGCAGGGTAGCTACTGCAGTGCCAGGGGATAATCCCCCAACTGGCTCTCCTCTATCAGACACTGCCAGTAGTGCCCATATGGCACCCAGTCTGGATGGAAGGCACAGTCAGGACTCAAACTAAGGGCCTTTCTAGACCTCTTGTCATACTGGAGCATGCATAGAATTTAGAGGTGCACAGCTGTACACCTGTACTTTTGTGGATACTGCTTTTGTACCAAATCATGATCATAATCACCTGTTGACATCACTTGTTTGCAAATCACATATTTACCTCATTACTAGCCCTAAATTGTCTCTGTCCCAACTTTTTATTGATTATTTTTGTATCTGCTGCAGGCCTGTAATGCAGGAATGGATGTTTATTAACAAAGGAATTGAAGCTGACCAGACAAAATATTAAATATCTTGGGTTCTTACTGTCTGCAATTAAATAAAAGTCAAAGGAAATGTAAAGAACACTGCCTGCATATATTTTTAATTTACATTTTCCATACTGTCCCAACTTTTTTCTGATTTGGGGTTGTAGATGTATATAAGACAGATTTTTGTTTCCTATTATAATTCTTAAGACCTCAGGCATTAAAGTGGGCCGACATTGATGAAACGAATGTTAAACAGCACATACCTGTAATTTTTTCTTTTTCTCATCTGCACTGGGAAAGTTAATAGATCTGGAGTAACTGTTCAGATATCCATTCTTCCCATAGTTCTTTGCTTCATTATCAGCTTTTTGGGGGATTCCAATTACAGTTTCAAAGCTTTAAACTTTGGTCTCATTTTAATTGCCTTCTCTCTCAACTTTTTATTGCCTGTCACATGCAATGAGATGAAATTATGTGCAGTTTATTCCAGCAGAGTTCCATTTATTCCCCAATTGAGAAAGGACTTTCAGGTTATACAGTAATCTCTGCCGCTACTTAAAGAGTGTCAGGGTATTGAAACTTTTTTTTTTCTTTTAAAACATTTGAAGAAATATATTTTTATCGCCTAGGTATTGTTACATATTAGAACCAAATTGAGGTGGTTGTGATTCTTAGTTTAATTTTACAAGCTTGTTGGATCTAATGTGGGCACTGTTTTGGCTGTGTGGTTAAGTGTGGTTTATGGTTTAATCTTGGAGGACCTGTCAGCTCTACACAGGCCGGGGGTCAGGATCAAACTGGGGATCTCGGAGCTGTGATTGAACATTGTGGCGCCTGCCTCTTCTCAGCCCCTGGCTCCTAACCCACCAGAATCCCAGCCTCCTGTCCCATCTGCCACCTCATCTCACCTTCCGGTCACACTTCTGGTGAAGTACAATGGCAATCTTCAGTGTTGAAAGGGCTTTTTCTGCTACAGGCTTTCTACTACTTCTACTTCACTCAGTAGCCACTTGAGCTGATTCAACACATACTGTTCCTATAGTATATCCCTCCTGACTGGTCATGCACTCTTCTGTGCTACAACTGTGTGGTCAAAAATGGGGATGATTGCAGCCCTTTCTTCAGTTCCCTCCACAATGTTTTCACCAGTGCTCTTGATGGGACGTGCAGTGGTGAGATTCTGCTCAGTGCCTTTAATCTGCACAGTGGCATTTGAAAGTGGATAAAATGAGCCATGTTCAGACATTTCGTCCTGTTGGGGTTCCGGGTACAGATTCTCCATTCCTCTTAAAGAGGCGAGTACTGCCGTCCTTCCTCAACTCTCTTACTCCTTTACCATTCCTGTCATCTTGAATGCTAATGCACCTGGCTGCCAGTGTCATACACACAGAGATGCCAGCATTCTCCCTCTAATCTTGTGAGTGTGCTCAATTCAATCACAAGAACTCGATAGCTGGTCTGGTTACTGCCATCCTGCGTCCATCTGTTCTACATCTGCAGCTTTCCTTTACCTCTCAACGTAGCTGTTATGCTGCCCTGCAAAGTGAACAATGTACTACAAAGTTACCTCCTCATTGACTTTATGATTGCACAAGCATATAATTTGGGGGCATAAAGTAGGGTGATGAATTTAAGACTGGTCACAATAAATGCCTGGTCAGGCTCTTTAGTCTCTCCACTGTGGCCAGTTTATTCCAGATTTTTGTTAACAATGTCCTCCAAGACATGCTGGATGGGATTGTAGTGCCTTGTTCCTGGAGCATTTATTAGTGTTTCTCAATTCTGGTCCTGGAGTCCCACCGCTCTGGACATTTTAGTGTTTTCTCTGCTCCCCTCTCACTTCTCTGATCGAACTACTCAGCTCATTAACAAACCCATTATTGAGTTAAAGTGGGCATGTTTAAACAGGAAAATCACTAAAATGTGCAGAGCAGTGGGGCTGTAGGTCTAGGATTGAGAAACACTGTCCTATCTGGATGACATTGTGACCTATTCCCCCAAAAAACTTTTCATCAGAGAGAAGTGTGAGTTCCAAGTGCAATCTAGAACCTTCCTCATTTATATTATTAATCCCTCTGGTGTCACCATGGATGAAAGCAGTTTGTGGCTATTTTAAATTTGCCACAAGCTCGTTCCATAAAGGATCTTCAGTGCTTCTTGGGCTTCAAAAACTTTTACCAAGGCTTTACTAATATAGAAATTTCAGCACCATTGCCTCTCGACTAATCTCTCTTCTTTGTGGAACAAAGGCCTTCTTCCGGAACATCTCTACCCTTTATTTCCCTTCTTCACAGAGACTGATGCATTTGTGGGGTCAGTTCTTTTCCAATGGCCCCCAATTTGTTTTCTTTTGCTTTCTTTCTTCTTACATACTGTTTAGCTCTCACTGTAGGAATTAAACTATGGATGTGGGCAATAGAAAGCTTTTATGCATAAAGCTGGCACTGGAATCAACTGGGCTGGAGGGTGCCACACATCACTGTACTCACTGGCCGTAAGACCTTTGGAGTACATAAATGGGTCCAAGTGCCTAAAACCTCGCCAAGCCTGCACCGGTTTGTGTAGCCTGGCCCTGAGTATCACCCCAGCGATAGTGTGTCTGTCTACAATGGATATATACTTTCGACAGTGAAAGCACTATGTTGTGAATCCCAAGTCAATCCCGTGTACATTCGCTCTCTAAAGATGTTTTTTTTTTAAATCATATTGTGCTTCCTACCAACTTTAGCATGTTCACCTTATTTTCACTTTTTCCCTCCTTATGCCGCTCCCTGACTCCCATTGAGATTGATGGAACTTCTGACCAAGCGTTCTGTCACCCCCCTGGATTCATATCATTTCATTACTTGGTTTGACTGGAGCACTACAGTCCAGAGCAGCAGTTCTGGATTTCTTTACAAGGCATCCTTGATCCAACTGCCCCCATGAGTTCCTTACCTTTTCTCAACAACAATGTTGCCTCACTGTGTGTTCTTCACAGAAGCCCTGGGATTGGGGGGTGGTGCTTGTGGTTGCTAGGGAGTTACACTCACAGTCTGCTGGACCACATTCTACCTCCGAGAAATTGGAGTGTGTGGACACCTCCAGCCAAGCCTCCTGACTGTCTCTCCCAGTTGCTTGCTTTATAATCACAATCAGCTCGTTTGGGAATTGAGGACAACCTCGTTGTCCTCAATGTTCATTTACACCATGACTTCATACTCCAGGATGCCACTGTTGGACTTTTGAGCAAGATCTTCAAACCTCAGCTAAATACGAGCATCTGCTAAATTCAGTAAAGGTATAAGTCTACAATTTTGCCATGAAAAGCCTTCCGCTAGTCACTTGCCATTCAGCAGACCACTGTTGCCCATGTGGGTAGTTTTTGACATCTCTTTACATTTTCAAAGAGATGACACACAAAAATGAAGCTGCCTATGACATAAGCTATAATTTTCTTCCTCTAAGCCTGCAGACATGCACAGAGGAAGGCATGTTTAATACCTTCTGTTATTTTTGTTGTGTATGTGTTTAAAATGTTTTTCACACTTTAATTGCCATGAGACTAAACAAATGTATGTTGATTTACTAATGGTAAATGAATTGTTAAATCAGGACAGGACATTCACCTGCATTTATTGAAATACTGTTAGCCAGTTTTTGGTGTATTGATAAACAAAAATATAATTTGACAAATTATAACAAATTTGATGAATTAGATAAACATGATGACTATGAACCAGAAAGTCCAAGGATCAAATCTCACCTCTGAAAAACTGCTCGTCAGTGGCTTGGATTGTAAGACTGTAACTGTATGTTGTAAATTGGCTCCTGTAATGAGGGCGTCTGCACCTCTGAAAAACTGCTCGTCAGTGGCTTGGATTGTAAGACTGTAACTGTATGTTGTAAGTGGCTCTGTATGAGGGCGTCTGCTAAATTACATAAAGTAAATGTAGTTAAATTGATTTAGCAGTATGGAATGGTTACAATAAATGGGTTAATTCATTCATTCTATCCATTTCATGCCCAACCCTTGAATACTCTATAGACCAGTCTTTTACTGATCCACAGAGTTTCACGTTGATGGTTCTTTTTTATGGAGTAGGGCACCAGGTATTTCAATAAATGGGTTAATCCTAGTCAGGAACATGGGACAGCCGATGCCCAGCCAGCGACACAGGGCGCAAGGCAGTAACAACCCTAGGCATGGTGCCAATCCATTGTAAAAAATATGGTAAGTTCTCTGAGCATCAACTCAAGGAAGCAGAAACACAAAACTGGGGTGCATTAACTTTTAAATTATTGCATATAGTTACATTTTAAGTAATGTAACGTTGTTTAACGCTCTTGCACATAGTTTAAGACATATACAACTTTCAATATCTGTGTTTGTAGTTTGGAGAAAACATCAGAGTGGCTCAGTGGTGGAGTGGTTAGCACTGTCACCTTATAGCTCTATAGACTAAACAGCTCCAGAAGTTAAGTTTACATTTACATTTACAGCATTTAGCAGACGCCCTTATTCAGAGCGACTTACAATTGATACAATCTTACAATCCAAGCAATTGTGGGTTAAGAGCCTTGCTCAAGGACCCAACAGTGGCAGCTTGGCAGAGGTGGGGTTTGAACCGTGGACCTTCTGGTCCATAGTCCAGTACCTTACCCACAAGGCTACCACAGTGCCACAGTCCCAAGTTGTGTTCAAAAACCTCAAAACAAAAATTCTTTGTAGATGGATGCATTTCTGACCCAGTGTTTCCTCCTGACAGGAAGTATTGAAGCTTATCACTCAAGAGAAGCATTTTCAAATGCTTATTTATAGTTAGTCCTTTTCACAACTAAAACCAGCAGAGTGTAGTCTCATCTTCACCATGACTGTATATAAATAATTGTCCACCATTAAGTCCTAACTTTTTAACACTCGAAGTGCCAAGTGCCAGTCATCTGACCGCTGTGACGTCTTACTAGAAGTGCCATGCTTGTCTGACTTACTTCTAAGGACCGAGCAGTGGTCATATGATTGCACTGACAAAAATCAATTAAATCGTTGCACTTGATTAAATTCCAGGACCCTCCTTTCATGACTTTTCCTAGATGTGTGCGTTTTATCACTTGACATCCTTAAATTTTAAAAATCACTCTGGTACAACCTAGTTTCAAACTGTTTCTCTCCTATTTGTGTGAGCTTGCTGCCAGACTCGCATTCAGCCATGTTATTATAAGCCTCTCGACTGAGGTACTGTTTTCAGTCAGGAGGTGTCACATAGGTTCGCTCGCTTTAATTTTGATTCTGACGTGAATAACATTACAGTATGAGTGAGCGAAAATGGTAAATGATGTGCAAGTCTATCAAATATGATATGCATTAGATCTAATAATATTTGTATAAATTGCCATGGGTAATAAAGAGCTAAATGACTTTTCAAATTAAATTTGCTGTACTTCTGCCTTGCTCTCTCCTGTGCTAGTGTGTAGCAACTTATTATCCTTGTTGGCTCATACAAAACTACATTTACATATTGTTTTTCAGGCTTCTAAGTGTGTGTGCTGTAACTTGTAGTTACACAGAGTACATTTATTATTAAAACGTACTACAATTAACAGTTCATTTTCTCTTATGTTTTCACTTCAAATTAAGATCATATACAAAGTGGGCAAATGGTTCTGAAGCTGACTGTAACTTGAAAGCATAAGTTTGAAGCCTTGAAATTTTGAAATGCAGAACATGCTTTGTTCACGGTATAACTTCAATGCCCCATATAAATATGCCATTGCAAGCAATGGCAGCATAACCAGTGATTGTTTTAGTATCCAATGCAAAGATAAAACTAGCAGGGTCATGACATCGCATATGATCTGCTGTTTTCCTTCATGTGAACAATCGTAAGGTGCCTGCTTACTCAACAATAACCCATGTTGCGATCTAATCTGCTTCAACCGTGTATTAAGATAGAGGGCACAGAAATAAGCTTGCAAAAGAAATTGAAAAACGTGATAATAAAACATCAACCATGTGCTTTGAATGCTTACTAACCAAAATGTGTTGCTTTCTTGCACAAGTCATATAGGAAGTAAAACCTGACTGGGGGAATTTTGACTCATTTTGTATGCTTTTGATTGTATTAAAGCTTTTTTAAAATGTTTACCATGTAAGCATCTGGGGTCATTTTTACTTATTTATTTTATTTACTTATAGGCACAATGCTGTCTGGTATGGCTAGGCTTTGGAGATTTGGAAACCAGGCAAAGAATATAAAGAAAAGTTGAGTCAAGATGAGGTTAGCGTTCCAGGCCTTTGTTTGAGGTATGAGATCCACAGTCAGGCTAAGCAGAAAGACTAAGCTATTGGGAACACCAGGGTACGAGAAGGAGATATGAACCAGACTATCCAGAAACTATCTATAAACATAGACGGACTATGAAACTTCGTCAGGAATGTAGCTGAACTAAGGGCTTAAATATCATCTTAGGAATGACTATTGTACAAGTACCGGTACTCCCTGCTTTACGATGGTCTGACTTACAATATTTCGACCTTACAATGGGAATCCAATAACACGCGTTGAGCGGAAACCATATTTTGAATTCTGTACAACACTCTCCTGCACTATCTCTGTGCTAAATGAGGAACCTGGCAGTGCGTGACGTAGGGAGTCGTGGCAGGAATGATAACCGCTGGGAAATCTAGTGAGGAAAAGCTGTGGTTGCAACAATATAATCGTTTTTGTTTTTCACTTTTAATGCATTATTCAGTAAATTACATGAGCTATTCAACACTTCCTTGTAAAATAAGGTTTATGTTAATGATTTTGCCCAAGTGTAGTTTGTATGCTAAACATGTTTAAAGGTAGGCTATGTTATGATGAATACAGTATATATTAAACTCCTCAATTTACAATAAATTCAACTTACATTTGATTTGTCGAAATGTATCCCCATTGTAAATTGGAGATGACTCCAGTGAATGATGGACAGGAGAACAAACTGGCACTAAAATCCCGAAAGAAGAATTGAGACTGGCAAGTCAGATACCAGTGGTGCAGACCCAGCCAACAGCAAAACCCTGCCGAATTCTGCTGAAGTAGAACTCAAAGGAAATAAAGTGAACCGCTGGCCATGTTTAAAGGACCACTTTGCCTTCAAGTGCAACAGCTTTATTCTGCCTTATGCACCGACCAAACCACTGTAAGGTTGAATTTATTGTAAATTGAGGAGTTTAACATATACTGTATATATTATATATAGATCTTATAGATCTTCAGTGGTTGTATGGCTTGAAAATGTTTATGGGATGGTCTGCACTAAAATGACGCATGACCTCCCTAAATTTTTATGTAATTTGTCGACATTTTGTATTTGAAATGAAGCTGACCACAGAAAACATGCCGTCATGCTTTATGCTGTCTGCAATGAAATAGACAAACTGCAGGTTTTTTAAATTTGCGTTTTCCATATTGTTTCATCTTTTTCTGATTGTTGGTTGTAGTTTGGTGGGGTGGCCAGCTCTATGAAGAGTTGTTCCAAACTTCTTCCATTTAAGAGTTATGGAGGCCCCTGTGCTCTTGGGAACTTTCAGTACAGCAGATTTGTCTCCAGATCAGTGCCTCCACACAATCCTGTCTCTTAGCTCTACAAGCATTTCTTTCATCTGCATGGCTTGTTTGTTGTTCTGATATGCATTGTTAGCTGTGAGACCTTATATAGACAGGCGTGTGTCTTTCCAAATCATGTCCAGTCAACTGAATTTACAACAGGTGGACTCCAAACAATGTGTGGAAACATGTCAAAGATGATCAAGAGAAATGGGAGGCTCCCAGAGCTACAAGTGTCATAGCAGAGGGTCTAAGTATTTCTGTCCATGTGAAATTTTAGTTTTTCCTTTTTAATAAATTTCTACAATTCTGTTTACACTTTCACATTATGGGGTTTTGAATGCACATTATGGGTATTGAACTTTTTGTTTTGGGAATTTTGTTTTTAGCACAGGTCTGCAACATAAAATGTGAAAAAGTATAGCTTTATGAAGACGCTCTGAATGCATTATATGTCACTTGAGATACAAAGCCAAATCTAGCTAAAATTAGACTGTCTTTCTCCTGTGTAAGTATAGACTGTATCAGCATGAGGCTCACTTCTGTTTTTAGGCCGCATTGAGAGAATACATGTGCCCTCTTTACAGAATCCATGAGACCATAATAACAGACCCGTCTCACGATCCCATAATCCAGACATATTATTCACTTGGTACTATCCTCCAAGCAGTACTTAGTTTGTAAAGCATGAGGTAAAAGAACACAGAGCGTGGGCTGATCCAGCAAGTGGGCAGGGAGTGAAAAGGTCCCAGAACGTGCAGACACAACAGTGTTATAAGTGCTCAACCTAATACAGTAGCCTTCAAAATAGAATAACTATATCAGTGAAAAAGACTTACTTACAGTACCTTGTCTAACTATCAGTTCTCTTTTTCTCAGCACACACAATGTGACTGATTATTGAATTATGCCAGGACTGCAATTACCATCAAAGAAAATGTGCAGTCTGGGTTTTTGGAAAGGTTACACACACACAAATGTAACTTAACTGAAACCCAGTTATTAATATTGCTTATATTAGTTTTATATCTAAAAATGCAGAGGTGTTGGAAAATTCTGGAATGCATGACCTGAAAAATTGAGAGGTAACGGTGGGTGCATGATGTTACGGGTAATAAAATATAATGTTTAATTTCTTAAAAACTGGAAGCAGCACAAACAATGATTTCTGCAGCACAAAACAGCACAAACGAACAGTAGTATTTAAATTTAGTTTTTGATCACATGGGGGGTCGGCTTCACAGAGGTCTGAATGTGTGCCCAGGCTAAGAATGCTTGTTAGATTGTGAGAGAAAATCTGCAACCAATTTTGTGCTGTTTAGGGCAAGTGGCTTTTTCACTAGCACATGTTAATGAAAAAGTTCAGATGGTAATGACATTCCCTTCTTAACTCACTCAAAGCAGCAGAGCTGGGCGTTTAAAGTCACTTTCAGTTTGAACACCAGCCATCTACAGGAATCTGCCTCCAACATAATCTAATATTTCTTTTAAATTAGATTTCTCAAATCTTGTAACATCAGTAACATTCTGGTAGAAGGTGGAAGATCTCTGAGGCTATAAATACTTTTAAAATTATGTTTCTATAGTACACCATGTGCCACACAGTTATCTTGTTCACTGCATGTTGTGAACTGTTCAGTGTCTTGGCTTGAAGTCAGGCTTCTGTCGTCTTTGCATGCAGGCAGTCAAATTTATTCACATCATATTGGCAAACCATTTCATTATGGATGTTGTTTGTAAATGTAAAGCTCTATCCCAAACTCTTGCAAAACACAAGCACACAATCCAGTCAATGTTTGACATTGCATTTGCTGATCCCTTGTGTAATTTTTATTTTTTTTAAATGTCACCCCACTGATGCAAACACTTCATCGACTTAGAACAGTGATGCTGTCATATTATACTAAAAATGGACAAGTCCCATCCTACCTAAAGGCACTAATCAAACCTGCTCTGTGCCTTTTACAGTTGAAAGCTTAATCTTGTCTTGACTAGATCCACCCAATCCCACCCCATCCCACTCAAGTAAAGTAGTACCTTGGTTATCGACCACCTCGGTTCTCGACGAATTTGGTTCTCAATGCATTTTGATTAGAAAACATTAGTCTCAGTTCTCGTCGTTTAGTCAGCACACTTGCTTAAATGTGTATGGGTTGAGCCAAGCCACTCCTTTCACCTGAAATTTGATTCATGATTCACAATTAACACTTCTGTTCACAGTGATTCAGGTTCAGAATAGCCCTTGCTCAGAGAACATCTCTGCTATGTTTATTGTGTACTGTTTATTTCTTTATTTTTACATCTACAGTACTGTATTCTTAGTGCAAATAAACCTCCATGGCTCTTTAGAAAGGTTAGTCTATAAGAGCCAACCAAAAGCAAAACAGGAATTGAATGCTCCAGAACACAGTCTCTGTGTTAGTGTTTTGCTTTTACTTTTCACTTTCAATCCATTATTCAGTAAATTACATGAGATTTCTCAACACTAGTATAAAATAAGCTTTGTGTTAATGACTTTTGCCAATTGTTGGTTAATGTAAGTGTTTTAAATATTGACTGACTTATAGGCTACTCTATAATACAGTATAGACCGGTCTACCAAACACTCGTTAAACTCATCAGTTCATGATACATTTAACTTCTGATGGATTTTGAACATATCGCCTATATAAATCAGGGAGCCCCTGTACAGTACAACTCTATCACTGCATATAATTCCTTATACAGTGTGGATTTTCTGGGGTCTGGAACAGATTAATTCAATTTACATTATTTGAAAAAAAAAAGTGCTTGGTACTCGACATTTTCGTTTCTTGACAAGCCTTCTGGAATGAATTAACAGTGAGAACTGAGGTACCACTTAACTTTTATCTAGAGAAAATACACAAAAAAGACACTCCCACATTATCTCCCCCATCAGCCCCGGTCATCTTTAAAGGCATTCTATAATTCCACTGAATTATTTCAATGTCAGGAACCTCTACGAAAGGGTATATTTTATATTTACAGTATTTATCAATTTCCATAATCCAGAGCACTTGAAATAAGCAGTTGAAGCTGAAAGGTCTGGATCAAGGGATTGGCATGACTGGGATTTGAGTCTACAACTTTCCACTTAGAGCGTCAAAACATTTTTGGAGGAATTATACACTGAAATAAAAATGGCGGCGCCTTGCATTTTATTTTTGTTTAACTTCGAGAATTTATCATCGTCGTACCGTATCAAATCACAGAGACCCGAGGTTCCGCTGTAGTGCCCTGAACCTCCACCTTGGTTTTATAACTAATACTGTTTCACCATGAATGTGTATATATGGGTCGTTCTCCCTTTGGAATGGGAAACCATGTCACAAAGGTTGGAGGGCTTAAAAGGATGCCTAACATATTAAGCACAGCTCCAAGAGTCAATATATACAATATATATGTCTATCCTCCATTTAACTAGAATGTCACTGGTGTCACAGACAACTGGTGTTATGTCATATTCATGCAGTACCAGTGACATGATGTGACACCAGTGGCTAATGATAATGTCAGGAATAATCAGAACACTTGAAAAACTATATGAAAATGTGATCAGTATTTTAATTTAAAAATAGTCAATATTTGAGTCTGTTGGTGCTTATTTTGTCCTTTTGCTATCATGGCTAGGTATGGCTAAGCAGCAGTGCTGCAGGGAGACAGACGGTATAGGCAGCATAGACGTGTAAATTCAGTCTGTAGGGCTGCTTACCCAGCAAAAAAGCAAGAGACATACAAGAGAGGCATTGAAAAGGAAAAAAGAAAATTAATAGGGGATCTGGAGGAACAAATGGAATGAGAAAGATGGCTAGAAGGTTTGTAGTATAAAACCATATGCACACAATAGATGAGATCTGATCTTTACATAAATTACATGGTTAATTTATGTAGTTTTCATCATGTTTTTGCTCATTTTTTATCTTCATTCAGTGAAACTGCTTGTTCAGTCACTGGTGTTACAGATGTGTTATATGTTTTTTGGTTTTTCATGAGATATTACTTTCATGGAATGTCAGCATAATTTTCAGGTGTATTGTATTTTGTTTTAAAAAAATAACAAGATGCATTTAAGTGTAAAAAAATGACTTAAAAGTACTTCGATAACATGTTTATTTAAATTGAATTTCAATACATTCAGTCACATTGAAATTCCAATTAAAAATAAATACATTGATGACAAGAGAAACGCTTCATGATGGGCTTATGCCAGTGACAAATTCACAAATTTTTTGCATTTTTCATTAAACTGTTATTGAAATCCAGTTGAAATTGAGCTCTCCATTTTGCATAATTGAGAAATAGACATTTTAAAGCTGTTTGGTTCTGGGATTAATTAAATTACTTTTTAAAAATGTATCCACTTGAAAAACCCATTCCAAATGGAGAATGACCCATATCTTTGTCTCAACTTTCATTAAACATGCCCTTTGTTACTCAATTCCCATTTTTTCCATTGCTCTTGCACCTTTCTCTTTGATCTCATGGTGAGAAGTGCCATTCAGTGCCATTATCTTGTCCTGAGTATCTTTTATGGCACTCTGCAGAGGCTTCAAAGAGAAACAGAGCACCAGTAATGTCTTTGTCAGCCAGTAGCTGATGCACTGCATGGAAGGGCTAGAGAACAGCAGCAGAGAGATATGATGCCTCCTGGTTACACTCTTTTAATTATATTATTGACAAATAATGTACAGCAAATCAGGTTTACAAAAAGACAAATTAATAGATAAAACAGAAAACCAAATCTGAGACAAAATAACAAAACTAAAATGAAAAAGTTGCATTGGATGAAAACACACGTTAAATTGTCAACTACCTTTAACTGTAGTGTTTAACTGCAGCTAAGAATGATCTTCAAATTGAAGTTCAATTTTTTAAATAATGCCTTTACCTAGAGATGCACCAATTCTTAATTTTTTTTCCTGATTGAGATATTTTAAATATATGACCAGCCGATTCTGATTTGGCCGATTCCGATTTACTTTCTGGCTAACAATTATCAATGACATCACACACAAACAATTGGTAAAGAAATATAGCAGGAGCTGTTTGCTTGTACCTGTCTCTATTCTCTCACTGGCTTTAGCTTTGTGGTGTTGGCCACACAAATATCAATCACTGCCAACTTATTCAAATTGTACTTTATTACAGCCTTAAGAGCTTTTTACCAGTTAGTACAAGGGAACAAGTACAGGCAAAGACCCTGAAGTGCAGCTCACTCCACTCAGGTCACAGTTTTACACAGCATATACACCAACCAAGATGGTAAGTCATACATCACTAATATGAATGCAATAAAATGCACTCTTATGCTAAATTGTGTTGCCTAAATGGTGCAACACAATTAAAATCATGCACTGTGAGCTTTTATTAACTATTAAAAAGACATACGCACAAAACAGATCATATACGCAGAAGGACCCAAAAATAAACAGACCATTGAGCCATGCGCTAAACATCGGAACCTGGAAACAAACATGCGAGCGGCTAAGCATTAATGGTTTAAGTTTAAAGCTCCATACAAATAGAAACTGAATTTCAAATTAATGTTAGTCAAAGCACTGTGCTGTTCATGTGTGTGGCTGTGTATGTACTGCTGTCTGCATAACAAGTGCACAAATGTAGGCTAAATGTGACCGGAACAGAATTAGTTATATTGGTCATGGCCAATCATGCTGAAAACCGGCCGATCGATCGGAGAATCTCCACTTTTAACAATATTGTTGCAATATTGGTTAGAAAAAGCCAAGTGTAGAACCCAAAAACAAAAGACTGTGTCTATCCAAATAATAATGATATGCGCACTGTATTTTCGATAGATTGAGCAATCCTCATGCATGATGAAATTCTAAACCAATTTTAGTTTTACTTTGCTAATCTGGTTCATCCAGTCTGAAGTGCTGCTGCAGAGGAAGGTTTTTAAGTATCTCAAATATACACACATTAGCCAAAACAACAAAACACCACACAGACCAAATAACATTTTATTATCCTGTTACAACAGAATATGTTAAGCACTAGAATATATTTGATGCTAAGTGAACAGTCATGTGTCGAATGTGTTCAAGAGTAAAGAGCTGAGTGACTTTAACAAGGGACAAATAGTTTGGGCAGAAGTTACAGAAATGTTGAATTCTGATTATGAGAGGAATGTTTCACAATGCCCAGTGCAGTACCCCCTGCTGAGTACGGAGCTGCCTAGTCACAGGCTGGTCAGTGTGTCAGAACTGGACCTTGGAGCAATGGAGGCAGGTCACCTGGTTCAGTGTGTCTTGTTTTCTTTCCATCTCATAGATGGATAGGTGTGTTTACCTGAGGATGTGATTTCTCCAGGATGCAATATAGGGAGTGTGATGCTCTGTATAGTGTTTTTCTGAGAAAACTTGGGTCTGGGCATGTGGCATGTAACATCTAATGAAACTTGTTGTAGATAATCATTCTAAATGATAGGAAAGTTTCAGTGTTAGCTCTAGAAAACAAAAGAGCAAGCACTTATTTGATCACTTCATTGTGAGGAAGCCACCGCAAAGAATGCATTGAACGTATGTAGTTCTCATAGCCACAATGTTTAAACTAAAAAGTGTTTGGTGTCGTGCATGTGATTTATTTAAGGAAATGTCGGAGAAGGTTTAATATCTTTATTAATTTTTATACATTGTATTACATTCTTTGCTTTTTTATTCATGCTTTTGTTCATGACAGTGAAAAGTTAAATGTTATGGCTTTGGTTGTTCTCACCGAGAGTTCGTGAAAGTTATGCTTTGAGTGTTCTCATCATAAGTATTCGGCCTTAAGGAACTTTTTGCTTATGCACCTGTCATTTGAAGTTCTCACCAGAGCCGTCTGTCCTCCAAGGTCTATTCTCACCAAGTCCGTGAGAAGTACCACGATTCTTGAGAGCGCCCACGATTCTGAGAATGACCAAAACCCAAACAATCCACATCATATGTGTGTAATGCCTTGTTTTTGGAAATGTCATGAACTCCAGTAACCTGTACAGAGACGCACTACACTTGAGCCACCCAACATTAAAGAAAACATTTATCAATGAATCGTGTTTATTGACACATCACATTTAAACAGGTGTGTAGGTGAGTAAAAAACTTTGGTGCATGTATCTTCATAGTTCCTTACAGAATAAACTTAAAAATAAATGTGTTTAAAACATGATGAGTCGTAAAGGCCATTCATGCGTAACCACATAATGTATTAACTATATATGATACTTAGTAAGGATCTGAATAAAGCGTATATAAAAAAGAGTGACCAAGGTCTGATACTACGATTAAACTTTGGGCAGTGGAATTGGGAAACTTCTGGGGGAAACCAACCCAAAGTCAGAGATAATAGTGGAGTGAGAGATGTACTGTAGAAAGGGGAGGAGATTTTCCAAAAGCTGAAAAACGGGGACTGTGGTAGGACTAGCGGTTAAGGTGCTGGACTTTGGACCAGAAGGTCCAGGGTTCAAATCCTGCCTCTGCCAAGCTGCCACTGTTGGGTCCTTGAGCAAGACCCTTAACCCACAATTGCTTGGATTGTAAGACTGTTGATTGTAAGACTGTATTGTAAGTCGCTCTGGATAAGGGCGTCTGCTAAAAGCGTAAATGTAAAAACAATTGTGGAATAGTGTCTGACATAGCAAAAGAAAAGTATATAAGAGCCTGTAAAACTGAGGGATTTTGACATTTCCTGAACATGTCCTGCTGTTGGTGATGCTCATGAGTTATTGCAATAAATCGCTGTTTGTTCCTCAACTCAAAACTTTGACTCAGCTTGAGTGGTTTTTGATTAAGTAAGCAGGTATTCTGTCAAAAACCACAACAGATTTTTTTAAAACTAAAAATCTAGATTAGATGCTAAACATGTTATGTATTAATTAATTCCCCACAATTTACTAATTGTAGAACAGATATTTGCGAATGGCTGATATTGCATATTGTAAGGAAAAACAGTATTTCACAGAGTGACAGATTCAGACACACCTACATTTTCATCCATAGTTGCCATGGTCACCATGCTCCATAATGCTCCATTGGTTTTCTGACTTATGGCTTAGCAATCGCTTTTCATTTTTAATCGTACTTCACTTCTCTTTTTTAATTATGCAGTACTTATAGGTGGTGAGCTATCGACTGGTGCATCAGAGTAGATAATTATTGTCAGGATAAAGTAGTATTAGGGCAGACACCAAGAGGTACACTGCCCAAATACAATATACATGGTCTAATTATTTTGGGCTTCATGTGCTCTGTGTAGTGTGTGTGTGTGTGTGTATATCTTGTTTTATTTTAATAATTCTAAAAAAAAAAAGGGTGGGCCTTTCCTTATTCACTGAGTGGTATATAAGCCCTTATGAGGACTGGTAATCTGGTCTGCTTGTAAAATACGTAGAGGAACAGATGGACTACAGTCTGTAATTGTGTGTATGTGTATGTATATGTATACATACACACATTTGTAAATATTGTAAAATTATTACAGTATTTATATATTCAGGCAACCTAATTGGTAGCATTTGCTGCATGTACTACATTATGTTAAACTACATTAAAATTCTTGTGTGTGTGAGATTACTATTGATCTAATGAGCTTTAATGGCCTATTTCACTTACACATTTACTAAACAATCTGTTTCTAACCAAGGGCATAAGTAAACAACAATTAATTTGCAATTCAGCAGAGAATTGCTATTGAATGGCTATTTAATTGTCAACTTGTATTCAGCGATAAGGATAGAGATGTTTCCCAACAAAGTGGGTTGGTTTGAATACCACACAGAGAAGAAAAATACAACATTCTTCCCTTGTCCAGACGGTCTTACAGTTGATACTTGCTTTTATAAGGTTCAGACAAAGCACCTGAGGGTTAAATGTACGGTGTAAGGGTTCATAAGTGCTTGGACATGCAGTCTTAACCTTCTGCTCACCAACTGTTGCACCACCACCACAATAAGCAGATAATACACAAACAAACTGAACAATGGGGGCCAGTAAATATAATGACACAATGGTGTATGTTAAACTACACAACAGCTTCTAAGTCCTAAAAGTAGACAAAGAGAACACCATTAAATAACTAAGACAAAATTATTATACTTGGTTATTTATCTATTAATAAATGATGCGATATTACATAGTTGTGAGTGGAAAAAGTATGTGAACCTTTGCTTTCTGTATCTAGTGTGATTCTCTTTTGCTGCAATGAATGAAACTTAAAGTTTCCAGTGACTGTTGATCAGTCCTATACAATAGCTTGGAGAAATTTAACCCAGTTTGTACAGACCAGCTTCAGCTCTTAGATATTGGTGTGTTTCCTCACATTGAGTTCTTGTTTCAGGTTCTGACATTGTTAAGGTTCAGTTCTGTCTGCCTGTTTTTGGTTTTATACCCGTTTTCCTAATCCACCTGTTCCCTATATCCTGTTTTGAAATCCTTTGAGCTCTTTTTTTTTTCCATCTTTGCCCTGTTTCCTTTGCTTCTGAGGTGTGGTAGCTCGCTGCCCTCCATCTGGGACCAACGTTTCATTGGCTGGAGCAGCTGCCTGTCTCCTCAGGTGCCACACCTTGCTTTCTCTCGCTATCTCTCAGGACTTTGATTTGGCCATTCCCAAGTCATAACTATGACACTGACAGGTGGGATAAGCTTCTTATGCTGTAACGCAGCGTTTTTTGGTTTTCCTTTAACTGAAAAGTTCTCATTTTGATCTCATCTGTTCATGTTTATGTGCTCTGTTGTTCTTTTTGTTGTAACTTTCTCCTCGCAACCCTGTCATGCACACCATTTGTTGTTCAGAGTTCTGATAGTGGACTTATGAATAGTGACATTACTCAATGTAAGAGAGGACTTTAGTTGCTTACAAGTTAACCCTGGGTTTCTCTGTGAATAATTGAACTTTGTTGGTTGACTACTTCTGGGGTAACAATGATCTAAAAGTTCCTACATTTTTAAATAATCTGTCTGACTGAGAGTTGGTGGAGTGACATTTACATTACATTTACATTTACAGCATTTAGCAGACGCCCTTATCCAGAGCGACTTACAATTGATACAGTCTTACAATCCAAGCAATTGTGAGTTAAGGGTCTTGCTCAAGGACCCAACAGTGGCAGCTTGGCAGAGGTGGGATTTGAACCCTTGACCTTCTGGTCCAGAGTCCAGTACCTTACCCGCTAGGCTACCACAGTCCTACCACAGAGTGACAGAGATCATTTTCTAAACTGATGAGTATCAATAGGTCCTCAGAAATCTCTTTGTAAGTTATGATGCACCTCCCCAAAAGTCCTGTAGATTTTGTCATGGAAAATTCAATTATTATCCAATCAAATGCATGACACTGTTAAACAAAAATGCGTTAATTTCCAGTGTAACTGGAACGTATGATATTTTTTTTTTTAGCTGTTTATATATATAGATATTATATATATATATATATTATATATATATATATCGTATAACGTATATATATATATATATATATATATATATATATATATATATATAGTTTCAGACTTTTTAGAGGTTATGGACATTTTGGAGATGCTTTGTGACAAATAGTAAAAAAAAATGTCTAACTTATGAATACTGTATTTATCTTAATAATAATAATAATAATGTATCTGTTCCAGCTTTTGGACTTTGTCTTACAAGACCCTTGTGAATCAGGAAATGTAGATCATGGCTAATTTTTCATCCCCATAATCCACACAGACGTTATAAACTTTTTTTAAACTTTTTTTCAGTATTTGATGTTCTCAAATGGTACCTAAATGATGAAACTAAAAGCCTGGAGGAGAATGCATGTTTTGGCCCAAGTATCTTTTTCAATTTAAAATCAATGATCATTTTGCTGTATGTTAACCTTAAAGTAATTAACAATAGTGCAAAACGCTTGAAAATTATGATAAGCTTGGCACTGCATTTAACACCTGACTCTAATTTTGCCTTCAAATTAATGGCTTCTCCTAAAGGGTTACATTTTCTTCTTTTTACACTCATACACATGTCACACTGGATCATTATCCACAATAAATAAATGACCAAATATAATATTTATTTGTTCTTATTGGTAGTTGTGTAATTTGGCTGTCTTTATCTACTTACAGGATTTGTGTGAAAATATGATAAATTCTCAAGGGTTTACAAAGTTTCAAGCACCATTTTTTTGTGCATATGGTCTCTTGACACCCTACCACTTGGAACCCACTACACGGTGACCCGCAGCATGATGTAAGTGCAGCTAATGATAGTGTTTTACTTGCAGTATCAGTGGAGCTTTGAGCTTTTAACTTCAGTGAACGCTGAAAGACCCATCAATCTGAACCCATCAGTCAAAATGTGCAGTGAACTGTGAGCAAATCGCTTCATCAGCTAAAACGTCACCCTCTGAGACTGGCAACTGATCGTGAGAAGTAGATTCCTATAAAATTAATTACTCAAACCTGTGACTGCAAGCATACCAGGACCACTTTTCATTGCAACATGAAATGACAGATATTGACATATTTGAGATGGTTTCCAGCATCAGCCCACTGTTTACATTACATTTAGCGGATGCTACCATCCAGGGTGACTTATAATTGAGCTGAGTAGTTAAAGGTTAAGGGCTTTCTCAAGTGCATACCAGTGACAACTTGGCAGAAGGAGCTCAGGAGCTTCCAATTAGTGATCCAAAGCGTTACTGTGAACCTCCCATGCTCATTACACAAAACATAATTACATACTATATATAGAATAGATTTTTAGCCCTGAAGTGATCATGGTAAAGTGATATGATTTATGTAAAAATGATCTGAGCTGCTCTCGATTGCCAGCAGCAACTTGTAATGTAATAATCATTGTAATGGACTTAACTGACCCCAGAAAACCTCCATGTAATGCCTTTATGGTGAGCTGTCTTAACATAGCGTCCATGACTCTGTTCCAAGATTACTATACGTACATCTTGTACAGGTTTTATACAGACTGGACATCCCTTGTCAAATGACATGCTTTGTTGATTTTCCTAAATGAAAAGCACACTGCCAAATTCCCCGAAATTATAATGCATTATAATGCATACATTTTAAACATTTCAGAAAGAATGTACATGAAAATGTGTTCACTAGATCCACTAGTGATCCACATATCTTGTCAGAGCTTAAATGACTTAATCTTTTATTCAAATTTGCAGAAAGAGTCAAAGTCCTGTTGTCCAAACTCATGCTATAATATATAGAATATTTAAATATCTTGGACCTTTATCAGAACAACTAATCTACCATGATTAATGGGGATCTGTAAAACAGTAGAAGTATATGTAGATAATGATGTGGATGACTTCTTACCTCTACCTACACCCTCCACTTCCAGTTGTTAATCATTTAGGTAATGGTGATGTATTTTATTTTGTAGAACACTCCCTGTAACACATTAAAAATTAGGTACAGGGCAAAGATACAAGCAGTCCACTAATAACAGCCAGGAGGATTAATGAAGTCCCCTGCAGCATCATATTATGCTTGGATTTAAAGTGGTAGGGTTCTGAATATGCCAGAACGATGTAGATAATTTCCCATAGACATACTGGAAACAGGCTCCCACTATCTGAATATTTCTGATCGGAACCCAAACTATTTTTTGGAATAAGGTATATTCAGATAACAGGGTTCGTAAGTGCTCATGGAAGAATCATCAAGTGTTAAAGCATTTGGGAGGAACTGTAGAGCAAACAGAGTAAAGAAACATCAATAATTTCAATTTCACCCGGTCCCCACATTATATTGATCATATATTTTGACAAATGGGAGCGTTCATGGTGAAATATCCTAATTTTAGTAAATCATTTGCAACTACCCATGCCCATTGTTAACTGTATGTTATGAATAGCAAGTTTATACATTTTGATTTGCCTGTCCCTCTAAGAGATGATTAGTGGCTTAATGTGACATATTGGGTCATTGGCCAGACAACAGCTAGACAGCTGATGTCTCTCCAGCTGATTAAATTGCAAATGAATATGGCCTAAGGTGTAGAGTAATTCTTGATTGGGATGGGGGTCATTAGATAGAGATATGTAATTTCATTCCACATGCTGATACAGAGAAAGGGAGAGAGAGAGCAGACCCAAAAAATAAAATGCTTTCTTACAGGCTTTAAAGGTTTGGGCACTCCTGGTCAAATGATATTTAGTTGATTTTTTTTGGTTGAAAGGAACTGCTGTTTTGTGGTTGGATTAGTTGATCTCTGCAGAAGTTGATATAACTTTATATAGAAAATTAAAAAACAGTAATTTAGCAAAGGGTACCACAAAATTTGCATAAGACTATTAAATCAGATAATGAGAGGTATCTGTTGTAGCTCATGCTTGGCTTTAGATTTTTTCCTATTCATGTTTTTCTGGCTCCACTAAAACATCAATACACATACAGTATGTACAATTTATATAAAAATGTAATTCCTGGATTTTTTTTTCTTTCAGGACTGGTGTTGGTGCTAGTCCAAACTTGTTTGTGGTAATTACCGTTTGTCTGGGCTTAGTTGATGATGATTTGTCCTGATATGATGCTGGAATATGGTGATTAGTGCAGGTCCATACCGGTTGATGTTGATTAGAGTCAGTCAATGCTTGATCATCATTATTGGAAGTCTGGTTCAAGTCTATGGTGCAAAAATGCTGGTCAAATCTGAGGTGTGCTGGAATATGGTGATTAAGTTAGACTTGATTCTAACTTGAGGGTGGTTTTGTTTAACCTTTTTTATGAGCTGTTTGTAAAATCATGAATTTGTGATTATGAATCCATGTTGAAAGTCCAAACCCAATTCAGAAAAAGTTGGGATTGTATTGAAAATGGGAAAAAATGTAGTCTTCCTTACCTTTACTTTGACTCGTATTTCATTGCAGACTGTGAACCCAAAATATTTCATGTTTTGTATGGTGAAATTCATGTAATTTGTTAATAAACATCCATTCCTGCATTTTGAACCTGCAAATGACATAAATAAAATAAATGACAATACATATAAAGAAAGCTGGGATGAGGGACAATTTGTAACATGAGGTAAAAAACAAAATAAGGATGTGATTTCAAACTGGTGATGTTAACAAGTGATTGAAATCATGATTTGGTACAAAAGCAGGAGTCTTTGAGCAATGATGGCCAAATATCTCTAGTTTGTATTAAAATGTTTTAAAGAAAGATTGGAAGGGATTTGCATATTTTTCCCTCTGCAGTGCATACTATCCTTAAACATTGCAGTGATCCCATAGACAGCACTGCATCAAGAACAATCATTCATCAATAGCTTCTATAACCACATGGGAAAGAGATTACTTTATCAAACCTTTAAAATCCTTAAAACATTACTGTTCAATAATGAAGCCTTATGTTAACCATATCCAGAACTGCCATAGTCCTCTCTGACCTCAGAGGCATCTGGGATGGCATCACAGACAGTGGAAATGTATTGTGGTCAGACGAATCAGTATTCCAGATGTTATCAGCAACGCGTCTAAAAGCCAGGCTCTGTCATGGTATGGGGCTGAGTCAGTACCCTTGGCAAAGGTCATTTACACTTCTGTGATGGCAGCATTAATGCAGAAAGGTACACCGAGATTTTAGAGCAACATAAGTTGCCTTCAAGACGACATCTTTCCAGGGACGGCCATGCATTTTTCAACAATACAAATAAAAAAAAGGTAGGACTGAAATATGTAAATTCCTTCTAATCCTTCTTTGAGGAACATTGTTTTTGAACAGTTCAATAATTTTCTCACACATTTGTTGACAAACTGGAGATCCTCTGCCCACCATTGCTCCTCAAATACATTTTGTGGACACTGCTTTTGTACCAAATCATGATTACAATCACCTGTTGGCATCACCAGTTTGAAATCACATCATTTATTTTTATTTATTTTACCTGATAACTAGCCCTATTTACCCATTCCAACTAGTTTTGAAATCAGGCCAGAAATGCAGGAATTAATGTTTATTAACAGATAATTCCTCACCATCTCAGCCTTTTGTGTTTTGAGGATGTACAGATTGTTTTAGGAGAGTAATGTGCTGGAGGTACTGCTCTAAAATATCAGTCTCTGAGAATAACCATACAGGGTCGTTACAGCGGTTATTTATAAGGTGCATTTGTGATTCACCTTACACTAGCCCACCCAGGATCCAGTCCCAGCAGGGCCTTTTGGCAAGGTTGGGCATCAAATGCAGCCATGAGATGTTGGGGAGTCTGGTCAGGGTGACTTCTGTTGGCTATGTGATGGATTGGTGTCCTGTTTTTAGATAGAGAGTTCCAGGTTTGGCTCTAGTGTTCCAATCAACCCTGATCGGTATAAGTCGGTGTGAAATGGTAAGCTTTGTTAGCGTTCGCTCTGTTCCACCCATTTGTGGTTGTACCTGTTTTCAGGTTCCACTGGTTTTCTGTGTTTTTTCCTCTGTGTGAGAGAGCTGGGCTGGGAGCACTTCCTTCTCCCCCTGCTGACCGGAAGTGCTCACCGCTCTCATTATCCCAGATTATACTCATCTGCTGCTGATTGCTCATTGTCCTGGGAATATTTAGGAGTGGCGTTTGCAACTACCGGAATTGCTGAACTGTCTGTTGTTTCAGCTCATCTGTTATGTCAGCTTGGCTTCCTCATTTTCCTTGCACAAGAGTCTGGGCATCCTCATGTCCAAGTCTGAGTTACCTGAAGAGCCAAGCCTGCGTCGCCTCCCCAAGGGCCAAGCCTGCGTCGCCCCTCAAGGGCCAAGCCTGCGTCGCCCCTCAAGCACCAGGCCTGTGTCGCCTCCCCAAGGGCCAAGCCTGTGTCGCCCCTCAAGGGCCAGGCCTGTGTCGCCGCCCCTCAAGATCCAGGCCTTGTTAGTCAGGTTGTGAGGGGTTCAGATTCCTGAAAACCTCTTAGCAGAAGCTGATATGCTTTGCTTTGCAAATGTTGTGTTAATTTGTTTTCATTCAAAATCAGCAACACATAATTTGATATGAGCAGTTCAAAGAGCATTAGACGTTTTGATTAAAACTGTACATCGGAACTCTTAGTATTACATCCAAATTAGTAATACAGTCAGGTTTCTCTATTTGCATGACACCTTGAAGGCAGAAGGGTCACTTGTTTGATCTGTCTATGCTAATGATGGATGAGTGGTTGGTAAATGTGGAGGCCTCCAGAATAATGCTAATGCCGGCCCATACTGAAACACATTTTGCTGTTTGAACACTGAGATTCAAGGATTTCCACATGTTTGAAATTCGAGTCATTGACTTTCAAATACACGGAATATATGTGAGACCCTGTGTGTGAGTGACAAGTTTTATTACTGTCCACCACACTGAAGGTTAGAGTAAAAGCTGTTGTTGCTGTAAATGGCTCATGGGATAGTTCCCTGCTTTATAAAATCAAAAAATGTTGGGAAAGTAAAATGCACTGTTTCTTACATTTATTTAGACTTTTATTGTAGACAGCGTAAACCCAGTATATTTGATATTTTGTATAGTCAACTTTACATTTAATTTGTTAATAAACATCCATTCCTGAATTTCTTGACACATTTTCTGTTGGGGATAGACCAGGACTACAGGCAATACCCTTTGGTTCTGCTTGTGCAGCATGTGGTTTTGCATTGTCCTGCTGAAAAATGAATGGATGTCCCTGGAAAAGAAGGCATCATATCTTGCTCTAAAATTGAAATGTATTTTTCAGCTTTAATCCTGCACCTAAGTAGTAGATCACACATTAATCCATTAAGTCATTTCTTTATTTGCTGGTTACAATGGACGTGTGTTCATTTGTAGTCCTGCCTTACACCTTGTTGACAGAATTCAGACCCATCCCAACACCTACCAGCATAAACCAGTCACAAAAGATGAATGTATGACCACTTTATGCATCTGAATCGATTCAGCATTCATAGGAATTGGACAAGCAAGAGCAAGTTGGCATTTGTGTACCTTTGGCTCAAGGCTTTAAATTTTTCCAGTTGTGCTGGCTTTGCTTATCACGAAAAATAAACCAAACTTTCCTGTATGCCTATAATACATGACCATGAAATTACATTTTTCATGCATGGATATTCAATGATCATGTCCATTGCTTTGTACAGAATGAAATACTTGTACAGAATAAAGCATGGTGCTGTTTGATGGGTCTTAATGAATTGTAATGACTTGTGTTAAATGCATACAAAAGGTCAATTTTAATGAGTTACCCTGCCTTGAATGTTTAATTAAGTGCTAATTAGAGGTTGCTGGATTTGAATGTTATTATGCAAGATTAATCTTTTATAATAACGAACAAAATTCTGAATAAATATAAAGTATATTTTAAGCTTCTGTTTGCCTTTCCATGGTGTCCTTTGTGCCAAAACCTTGCCACCTGGTTCCATTAATGTGGCATAAAATGTTCTCTGTGAATTGTTGCAAATATAAATAATGTATTGTAATAATTTGTCATAGCATGTGGTTTTGCTGAATATAAAATAACACAATTTTTAAAGTCTATTTTTATGTATTTATTTGCTAAGAGCAACGAGTGCGTTCATGTTCTGTCTTAAACTTTGTGCATTGAAATATGTTTTTTAATATTGGTTTCTATATTATATATATTATATATTGGTTTCTTTCTACTTATACAAAATAAAAAAAACAAACCCAGATAGAAATGTCTGTTTTTTTTTTAAATGTCTGAAAACCTGGCATGCCATTATGTATCAGGCAGATATGTAAATGATTACAGGTGTGGTCTGATTAGACACTGGGTCTTGCCGCAAAAGGATATAAAACTGCTTCCTCTGCTGTGCTGAGGGTTTTTTTGGGTAGTGTAGGTCTTGGTGAGAGATCGTTGCCTGTTAGACATGCCTCTATGAAGCACTCGAAGACATTTTGACAGACTTTGGCTTAACATTGGCTTTGACTTTTGGCTTTACAGACTAACTAGGGCCTCCTTTCAATTCTACAGTTTTCGTCAATAAACTTATCCTTTTGCTTTAATATTGTAATCACTTCCATATATTATCATTACATTCACACATACAATTTCATTCGAATCCAACAACTTCTTCTTGGTAAGTTATATATTTTTTGCCAATTAGTGTAAATAGGTATTTTGTGATCCCATGACCAAAGATTCAATTCTTTTCTATCCTGGTGAAACTCTTCTATTCTAGATTTCTTTGAGGTATCTTCATAAAATCCTCCTTCTTCATGTGAAAGGTTTTGATGTGCAAATGATTATGATAAATAAATGAATGTGATGAATGTGAAATGTCAGGCTTTAGCTTCTTTTCAGTGAGAAGAGTTTGCAAGACTTGTTCTGTCCCTCTTTGGTTACAACAATCTTGTGCCTAATATCCCTTAGGTGTATGTATACATACCCCTTTGTTTCAGTGTCTTTTCCTTGTATCAGTGATGCAAGGGTGTCAATTTCTTGCATCACTGAGCTGGGTCTGTAGCTTTCTGATATGTTGGTTCTGTGTCCCTGTTTCTCTGTTTCTTTCTTCTGTTTCCTATTGGTCCTTTTAGCCCTCCTAGCCCTGTCTAGTCTGTCAGTTTTTAAGCCTTTAAATCCTGTTAGCTCTGCTTTCTCTGTTAGTTCTGTTTAGCCAGTTTATCCTGTCTGCTGTTAGCACTGCTCACTGTTTGCCTGTATTGAGTCTAGCCATGTCTTGATGTGTGGGTTTGTTTTCCTGTTATTGTATTCCTTTGTTCTTATGTCCTTACTGTCTGTTTAGTATAGTGTCTATGTCTATGCAGTTCTGCATGAAAAGTAGTGAGGAATAGCCCTCGGCAATAATCGTTTGTTTTTCACTTTCAACACATTATTCAATGAATTACATTAGATAATCAGTGCGTCATTATAAAATAAGGTTTATGTTAATGATTTTACCCAACTGTAGTTTAATGTAAGTGTTTAAAGCATGTTTAAGATCTGCTACTCACTGCAGTACTCTCCTGCACTCAGCAGTGTGTAATGTAGGGAGTCGCATGAGGATGATTGCTAGGCAATGTAGCGAGAAAAAGCTGTGGTTGCAGTTGTTTTAATCATTTTTAATGTTTTTCTATGAAACTCCTCTGTTAATGATAAATTCAGCTTGCAATGATTTTGTCAGAACGAATATCCCCTTACCTGTGATGGGTGAAGGATTCTCCAATGAGTCTGGTTATTCTTATGGTTTCTTGTGTTTCTCAGGGCCTTAACTCTCTTTGGCTGCTAATTATGGTCATGACCTGGTTATTTGTGACAATGTCTATTATTGAAGCACTATATTAAGAAAACTGAATTAAATAAAGCATTGTCTTGTCCTGCAGACAGCACTGCAATAGTGCAGTAGCTGAGTAGTTATAGGGTTAAAATGAGCTTTACTGCCCACAGTTACAGTAATGTCTCCCATAACACTGAGGGTACCATGGTGTCTCATTGGGAACAGGCTCATTAACCACAGGACAACGTTATTGCTGTAGGTGTAGACGCCCTTCGGTGACATCTAGTATCGCTCATAGCCATTTGTGTGTAATTTCAGAAAGAAATTCAAAGTAGGGCTACACCAGCCTGTGCTGAAACTTGTGTAACTTTAAAAGTTTGACATCCATTATATTACCATACTATATTAGCAGATGCCCTTCTCCAAAGAGACTTACAACTGATACAACATTATCAACATTACAACATCATACAACATGCTCAAGGACCCAACAGTAACAGATTGGCGGAGGTGCGCCCCCAATCACCCTCATCAATATTGCATCTTTGACAAAAGCAAGTTATGGAATGTTCCTCCAAGTTGGTTTACCCACCACAGACAGGAAATCCCAAGCAAAACATTTGATTCATGCTGAGCTGAAATTAGTTTCTCACGGTTGCATGGCAAGGTAGAATCTCACAGCTCAGGGTGCATTCAGAGCCAAATTCTGGATTTCCCCCATATGGGCTGAATCATCCTTTACCGCTTTCACATTTTCACAAAATGAGCATGCATTATTACACTTGTAGGAAACCCAGCAGGGTACTGCTGCTCTGAAGAAACAATGCTGTCTTAAGTTTTAAATTATTTGAACCAATTGCTTTGAAAAATGACTCAGTGTTTTGAAATGCTCCAACACATGGAATGCTGGCCAGATCTGTGCATGTGCCCTGGGAAAGCCCAAAAAACGATTTTAATTAATTTGAATTAAGCTAATTGGAACAGATTAATATGGGTTTTAGGGAGCAACTTGGAGTGCATTCACCTAACATTAACACTGTCATTCTCAGAATCAAACCAACATATGTCAACATAATATGAATATGATCACATTGGGCCACTGATTGGACAACTGACATTTTGATGATGAACGTGGTAAGTAACAAAGTACAAGTATGTTGTTACTGTACTTTTTTAGGTATCTATACTTTCTTTACTTTAGTTTCTGTAACCTAAACCTGTTTAGTTACTACATTTCAAAAGAGAAATCTGTACTTTCTACACACTACATACAGCAGACTATGTTACTTTGGCTTTTATGAATCTACATATTTGTCTGTTTTATCAAATTTTTTTATTATTCATTTAGGCATTTCTAGTCTGGTACATAATGAAGTGGAAATCAGATTCTTACTGAATGTGGAACAGATTATGGGAAAGGGGTAAACTTGGGATTGGCTGCAACCATGGCTAATAAACCCCAAAGAGATGATACATGGCCCCATTCATTCTTCCCTCAACATGGATCAGTCGTCCTGTCCTCTTTGCAGAAAAACAGCCCCAAAGCATGATGTTTCCACCCCCATGCTTCACAGTAGGCATGGCGTTCTTGGGATGCAACTCAGCATTCTTCTTCCTCCAAACACGACGAGTTGAGTTTTTACCAAAAAGTTTTATTTTGGTTTCATCTGACCACATGATGTTCTCCCAATCCTCTTCTGGTTCATCCATATGCTCTCTGGCAAACTTCAGACTGACCTGGACATGTACTGGCTTAAGCACTGCCTATCACTGCAGGATCTGAGTCCCTCTCGGCGTAGTGTGTTACTGATGGTAGCCTTTGTTACTTTGGTCCCAGCTCTCTGCAGGTCATTCATCAGGTCCCGTCGTGTAGTTCTGGGATTTTTGCTCACCGTTCTCATGATCATTTTGACCCCACGGGTTGAGATCTTGCGTGGGCCCAGATCACGAGAGATTATCAATAGTCTTGTATGTCTTCCATTTTCTTACAATTGCTCCAACAGCTGATTTATTCACACCAACCTGCTTGCCTATTATAGATTCACTCTTCCCAGCCTGGTGCAGGTCTACAATTTTCTTCCTGGTGTCCTTCGACAGCTCTTTGTTCTTGGCCATGGCTGAGTTTGGAGTCTGACTGTTTGAGGCTGTGGACAGGTGTCTTTTATACAGATAACAGGGTCAAACAGGTGTAATTAATATAGGTAACGAGTGGAGGACAGTTGTTGTTACAGGTCTGTGAGAGCCAGAAATCTTGCTTGTTTGTGGGCGACCAAATACTTATTTTCCACCATGATTTACAATTAAATTCTGTAAAAATCCTTCAGTGTGATTGCCTGGATTGTTTTTCTCATTTTTGTCTCTCATAGTTGAAGTGTACCTATGATGAAAATTACAGACCTCTCTCATCTTTCTAAGTAGGAGAACTTGCATAATCAGTGGCTGACTAAATACTTTTTTGCCGCACTGTGTATATATACATTATACCTTTAAAATGCATACTTAAAATTGCTGGTATAATCTGACAAAAATGATGTAACTTAATTACGTTGTTGGGTCCCAAACACACATTTACTAATATGCTGATTGCTTTTTTCTAATGATGGGGAGGGGCTTTTACAGATTACAGATTAGTAGTACTTTTACTTAAGTAAAAACATGTACTTCTGCCATTTCTGCCAGGACTCGCAGTCTGTACATTCTTTGTGTTTGTAACTACATAAAACTCTTTGCAATTTCATTGTTGTGACTGATGAAGTCATCTTATCTACTGAATAATAAGGCATTTGAATGATATCATAATACATCAGCAGTTTGAGCGGTCAACATTTTAAATAAAAACTAGAAATGTGTAGCTAAACCTTGGTATGACCATAAAGTGTTATGCAAATGACATCATGTTGTTTGCCTTCTTCAAGAACTGTGCACACTTTGGTTAGTTTATAATAATGAAGTGGTTACATTAATCCAATATCATATATTACCTAGTTAACTGTATTGTGCATAATTGAGCATGAGAGGAGTCACATACAGGGTTTGCTATTGTATGCTTAATAAACTTATCCCAGCTCATCCACTCAACATACAGTATTTGCATGAAGAGTTTAATTGGGACTGCATCTCTGTTCGATACAGAGCAGTGGCCATGTCTACACTGCAGGTGCACACATTTCGTAGCAATCTATGCAAATGATTGCAACATCTTTTTTAACTGTAGGATTTCCATTATGCTAGGCACCAGCAGAGCTGTGAAGCCATGCTTAATATTCAATAAGAGTTACACAGGGCACTCCAGTGAACAACAAAGGCTCGCTGGAGAACCTGGAGGCATTTTTGCTGATATTTCGGAGAATGTTATTAGTGTTCAGTATACCATCGACTTGCATGTTGGGGTTTGTTGGCTGAGCTGCAGAATAGCTTTACTCATTGTCTGTATAATTACAGAGGCAGATCTGCTACTGTGGAATATGCCAGGAAGAAGTAGAAATTGAAAGGAAGCAATTGAAATTCAATATGGCTTCTTGTCAGATGTCTAAAGTGAGTCAGAACTATTCAGACAGGATGAAATCTCATGAATATACAATTTAATGACAATTAATTTTCCATCAAATGCATTAGCATTGATTTCATCTACAGTATGTCTGCCGTGCACTTATGTCAGCATATGATTAATGTTATCATTTTAAGGTGATTACATACAGTATGTTCCTGCCTGAACTCATCAGCAAGCAGATGCTCTAAGTAAGAGTGATATCCTGAAGAAACATGCCAAAGAACACAGATGTCTGATGCAGATCTGGCAGCGGAACTACTGTATTTGAAAGTGGCATAAACCACAGGGGGGCAGTGTATTTACACAGTGGTGGTTAGGGGGGGCTTGGTTTGGGTGGTGGTTTGAAACTACATGGCGTAGGTTTCATTTAAACTTTAAACTGCTCACATTTTTATATATATATATATATATATATATATATATATATATATATATATATATATATATATATATATACACTATGAATAGCTATATTTCAATTTTAAATTATGTTCAAGCCAGCAGTGCATTAGTGCGTTCTTTCATTAGTGGGTGAGAGCTGAGCGTTTAGGCTTATTGGAAGTTTCTCTAAATAACAGGCTGTATTATTTAATGCTTGTTATGTGTCATTTTGTTTACTTTATTTTTTTTATGTATTATAGAATTGTAATGTTAACTCTTATTATTTAGTCTGTATTTGAATTCAAGTGCAGTCATGTCTAATGACGTCTTTTGGACATTACAAACAGTTTACACATGCTGAGGACTATGTGTAGATTTTATTCGTACGTACTAACATTTTGGGACTACGAATATTTTCATGAATCCGGACATTTACGAAAAATGTGTTTTACGAACGATTTATGCGCAAATTCGTTCTGCTCACATTTCATGAATGAAGCCCCTGGTGTGCAAACCATGTGGCATCATAACCAAGAAAACTGACGGCTGTAAACACTGCTAAAAATGCTTCAACTATATAGTGAGTAAATGTTCTGAATACTTTTGGCAATGTATTAGTTTTGCCTAAAAAATAAATTTGTACAAATAAAAAAAATTCGGTGTTCTTTATCATTATTGGGTATTGACTGCAACTTGATTTTTTTTTATTTTTATTATTATTATTATTATTATTTTTTTTTTTAAGTGAAGACTTCCAGTTGCATTGTATCTGTGAATGGAACAAGTAGTTTTTTTTTTTTTTTTAAAAAAAGGTAAGATCCTAGAATTGAAGGTAAAATTAGTCAAATGTTTTCAATCAATGGGATGACAATCCGGTGTGAGTGGGTGCCATGTTGCCCTACTAAATTCTGATCTTCACAACACGTCTGTGTTTTCACAAAAGAGATTTATGAGGACCTCAGAAATATTTGTTGGTTTCCATCATGCTGGAAAAGGTTACAAACCTTCTCTGAATGGTTTTCACCCCACCAATCTGCAATCAGGCATATTGTGTACAAATGGAGGAAATTCAAGGCCACTGTCCCCAGGGGAAGTCAACCAATTAAGATCACTTAAAGAGCAAGGCTTTCAGTAGTCAGCATCCCAGGGTAACATAAGAAAGTAATTGCATATGTCAAATTGGCTAATTTTAGTGTTCATGAGTCATCATCAGGAGAACATTGAAAACAATGGTGATTATAGCAGGGTTGCAAGGAGAAAGCCACTGTCACATGTCATACCTTATGAGAAGTCATATTTATGCAGAAATATAGAAAATTCTAAATTTGGAATCACCATTTAACATATATGCTGTATATGCAGTGCTGTGCAAAAGCCTTTTTTCAGTTATATTCTGCTTGTTCTTTAAGTTTTAGTGGTCACTGCACTCAGTAGTACATGTTTCTCTACAAAATGTATTATTTCCCTTTACTCTGTTCCGTAATGGTCAGGACCACCACAGATCAGGTACTATTTGGGTGATGGATCATTCTCATCACTGCAGTGACAATGTTGATACGACTGAATCCTACACAGCAGTGCTGCTGGAATTTTAAACCACCCCAGTGTCAGTGCTGGACTGAAAATAGTCCACCAGCCAAAACATTAGAGGATGACGAACACAAACTGTGCAAAAACAGATGAGCCAATGTCTCTGACTTTACATCTGCAAGGTGGAGCAAGAAGATGAATGTCTCTATTAAAGTGGACAGTGAGTGAACGGTGTTTTAAGACTCCAGCAACACTGCTGTGTCTGATCCAATCATACCAGCTCAACACACATTAACACAACACCGCCATGTCAGTGTCACTGCAGTGTAGAGAATTATCCACCACCCAAATAGTACCTGATTTGTGCTGGTCCTGTGGGGATGAACAAAGCATGCGGAGAAACAGGTGGAGTAGTAAATCTAGAACTAGAAAGTGCAGTGACCACTGAAACTTATATAACGAATAAGCAGAATATAAATTGGAAAATGTAAAATGCCTAGACTGCTCAATACTGTTTAGTAGAAATAATTATATGAATAAATGTAGCGTGAGACAGTTATGTACAATAATTGTTTGATGATAACAAATTGCCTGTAATCTCTGGAGCTGTTTAGCTGTGTGCTAAAGTGATCCCAGATATTACTCTTATTATGAAATATTTCAAAATATTTGCCTACCAGAGGAAATGGTGTATCCTGACACTAAAACCCAACTTCTTTGCAGAATTGGAGAAGTGACTGACGGCATAATGAGCATGAGACAATATTTGGACTGTTGTGGCAGAAGAGAAATAGAAGCACTAAGCAATGAGAACTCAGCTGAAAGGAGCAGAAACAAGAATTTGTTGTATGCCAGCAGGCAGAAACAAGGAACCAGAATAGAAATTGCCTCAGAGAGGATGATACAAGATAGACACAAGAAATACAAGGACAACCACGAAGCCCAAGAGCATAAAGTACTCTCGAGAAGAATGGAACACAAAGCATGGAATATGAAGCATTTAGCAGATTGCACAAAGCTCAACAAGATCCTAAAAAATGTGAGATTGACTTAAATGCTGTCCATTTATGAGCTGGAAATATGACTCAGCTGTCAGTATTCTGACAAGACAGGCTGCCTTCTGATCTCCATTGCACCTTGTACTGGAAAGAATACTCGAGCAGAGGAGGGCTGAGAAACAGTAGATGGGGCCACAAAAGGTCAGTCATTTATATACTTTAATTCTCTATGCTACTATATTTGAAAGAAGGGAAGGGGACTGTGGTGGCACAGTGATTAAGGTACTGGAGTGTTGACCAGAAGGCCAATCTGCCCTTGCTTGGACTACATCACTTGTAAGTCACTCTGTGTAAGTGTCTGCTAAATGTTATGAATGTAAAAATCTTATGTTCAGTTAACAAGACACACAAACAAAAAAACACATGGGACACTTTAGAGATGCCAGCTGACTGTCTTTGTAATGTGAGATAACCAGAGTAACTGGAAGAAACCCATAAACTCCACATATCCAATGGGAACTCGAATCTGGGTCTGAGGACCAGTGAGGCTTGAATGTTAACCACTGCACCACTGAAGCATGGTTCTGATGCATTAAATTAGGATAATCTTTGGGAGGGTCTTCCAATAATTAGTTTTCATCTTTGACACAAAGTATTGGACCAAACCAAACAAAGGCAGTTTACTTTGGTAAATCAGGTAGTGTGGCTGAACGGTCTAAGGCACTGGATTAAGGTTCCAGTCACTTTGGGGGCATGGGTTCCAATCCCATCACTGCCAAAGCTGTTCCTTTGGAAAAGAAAAAATGAACTTGGGACTATAATGGCCTAGCAGTTAAGGTAGTGGGCTATGGACCAGGGTTGAAATCCCACCTCTGGCAAGCTGGGTCCCTGCTGGGTCCCTGAGCAAGGCCATTAACCCACAAGTTGCTTGGATTGTAAGATTGTATTAATTTTAAGTCACTCTGCATGAGGGCGTCTGCTAAATGACATAAATGAAAATGTACTGTATGGAGCAGTGTAATTTACCTAAAATTCATACAGCTGTAAAACTTATGTAAACTCCTTAAACTTTGGGAAAATGGCTTTATAAAATGTACTAATAGTAATGATACCAGGCTACAAACCCAGCTACAGAAAAACGTACAACTGTCTCATATAACACAAAGCAATAGCAGGCTAGTGCACTGAAGCCACATTAAATGCACTCTTAAAAAAAAAAAAAAAAAAAAACCTTTAAGTTAGATTGAACATGTTTTCTTTTTTTATTATTATTTTGCCTTCCAATGAAGTGAAATACTCATTTTACAACACCTCAGTTCCCCTAGTTAGACTGGGCTGTTTTCAATGCAAAATGAAAACAAGGTAATGTGTATTAACTTATTCAGATGGGGAAATTGGATTTTGTTCAGGTAGCTGTTTTATGTTTAAGCCGTGGGAGTAGTTCTTTGACATTCTGTCCTGAAGAATGTTAAGAGAATGCAGGACCTTTAGGATATAAGGGATTTGAAATTATCTCTTGCCATCTGCTGTTTCACAAATCCAACATAGACAATTAAATTAATCCCATTATTGCCACAATGTTTCCTTTCTTTTTTATATTTTTTATATTGTTTTTTTCAGAATGCAACTGTGTTTGTAATTTATTATCCCAGAGAGCTACTGAGTGTTATACATTCCTCCCGCTTCTTATTGTTATGGGTTCAGGTACTGCTGGTGCTAACACCAACAGCAGCTATAGGAAATCATCACTCTCCTTTAAATAGTCACTTTTTGGCTTACAGCCTAAAATTTATTTATATATATATACTGTGTGTGTGTATATATATATATATATATATATATATATATATATATATATATATATATATATGTGTGTGTATGTATATATATGTATATGTGTGTATATATATATATATATATATATATATATATATATATATTACAATATATATATACATGTGTGTGTATATATTTACACATATACACAGTCGCTGGTGTAATCTGACCAAAAATATATAACTTACTTGCGTTGTTGGGTTGAAATAACACTGAAAAATATGATTTTTAAAGTTATCCTGGCTACTGCACATGAGATGACTGTGCATTCCACCACCATAAAGGGGCCAAGACTTGCCATCCCATTCTCCAACACATTTACTAATATGCCGATTGCTTCTTTCTAATGATGGCAGCGGGTCTTCTGTACTATAGTCCCATTCATATTTCAGCCAGTAACTAGTCTCCTCCTTATATAACGTCTCTGATAACAGACAGGGGCTGTACATCATCTGGCATTGCAAATTTAAAGTAGGAATAAAGTGCCACATACTGACGGTCTGAAACATGGCGGCTTAGCAGGTAGAATTTCATTACTGGCAGGATATTTTAAGCTTGGTGAGGGCGAGAGGCGAGGTTGGCGGCTTTTCGAGGTTAAGCGCATGGAAGGAAATCCATCCTGCCATCACAGGTGATGAGAGATGAGGTTGGCGAGATAATATCAGATTGCTGCAAACCTCGGCATGCAGTTATTTCTCAGGTAGATATGTGAATGATTACAGTTGTGGTCTGATTAGACACTGGGTCTTGTCACAAAAGGGCATAAGTGTTCCCCACTGCCCTATAAAAAGGCACTCATGCTACTTTGGGGGAGTGTACCTCTTGGTGAGTGATCATTGATTTCTAGACATGTCTCAAAGATGCACTTGAAGATATTAGTTTTGACAGACTTAGAGCGGTGCATCGGTGGACTGAGAGAAGAAGGATGGTCGTTTCGACAAATAGCCTGCCATATAAGGCCATTCTGACCAAGCTGTTAGGTGGTATTGGGAGCATTGGCCCAGGTGTGTTTAGAGGCAGCCTAACAGAGTACTAGAGCCTCCTTTCATTTGCAAGGTTTTCCCCAATAAACTTATCTTTTCACTCTAATATTTTTTGACTTGCATATGTCATCATTAAATTCATACATATAAGTTTAATTCGATTCCAACAACTCTTTCTTGGTGTATTATTATTTTTTTTGTCCATGAGTGTATATAATATAAATATATACTCATTCTTCCTTTCAGTCAGATTCAGTCAGATTTCATGGTGAGCCGTAATGAACTGCACTTCAAGTGAATCCAAAGATTTTCTGTCAGATTCAGGTCAGGGTTCTGACTTGGTCACTCAAGCATATTCAGCTTCTTATCCTTAAGGCACTCGATTCTTTTTGGTGGTGTATTTAGGGTTGTCATCATGCTGGAATGAATAACATGCACTTCTTCAGCTGTCTAGCAGAGGGCTGCAGGTTTTACAGAAGAATTTGTATGTACTTGGCAGCATTTTGACTATGCACTTGAGTTTTTCACACTGGCAGCTGAGAGCAGCTGGAACCATTCAGTACTGTGATCTGCTTTTCATGAGGGACTGAGCCCTGATCTCCAAAATGAACTAGCTTGCTGAAACACCAAACTCTCCTTGGACGCTCTCAAAGACTTCTCCATCATTTACATTTACAGCATTTAGCCGACGCTCTTACCCGGAGCGTCTTACAACTTACATTCTTGCAGTCTAAGCAGTTGCAATAAATAAACACCTCCTTCTCTTTCCCTTTGGTTTGTTCCTCCTCCTTCTCTTTTATTCGGTCTGTGATTTTGCATACAGCCCATGACTCTCTCATTGATCCTTCTGACTTGCCCGAACCCACCTGACCTGCCATCCAATCCCTTTGATTGACAGCTGGTTGCCAGGTGGGAATTATTGGTGGGAATTGATGCACACTGACATCCATCTATTCAACTTTTGTGCCCCATCTGTGCTCAAAGTAAAACGCACTGCACACTCCATGCTGAAAGCTCTGACCTGCCTAACTCACAGGGTTATACCACCATCCTCGCCATCATCGATAAGTTTTCCTGGGCTGTTTATTTTGTCCCTCTGACACGTCTCCCCATCGCCTTTGAGACTGCAGAAGTCCTATTTTAGCATTTTATTTTCAGTTTTAGTGTGCACAGAGTCTATCTGATAGAGGTGTCCCAATTCAGATTTGCTGTATGGCACTCCTTCATGGAGAAGCTGGTTGTTTCAATGAGCCTCTCTTCATGTTGCCACTCTCAAAGCAATGGCCATTGTGAATGCATTAATCAGGAACTTTGCAAATTCCTGCAAGTTTACAGCCAACAGAAGCGGGCCAATTGGGGCCAGTTCCTTAATTCTGTGGGACCCATCTACCTCTGATGATTGGTTGTGTTGAAGTGAGACAGTTTGGGAGTAAGTTGACCAATGAATTACTGAGCCCTTTGTTGGCACAAGATGTTCGACAACTGACAATATGCTCTTGAATTCCACCCAGGAAACCAGGGACTGTGGTAGCCTAGTAGGTACTGGACTATGGACCAGAAGGTCCAGGGTTCAAATCCCACCTCTGCCAAGCTGCCACTGTTGGGTCCCTGAGCAAGGCCCTTCCTACAATTGCTTGGATTGTAAAATTGTATCAAGTGTAAGTCGCTCTGGATAAGGGCATTTGTTAAATGACATAAAGGTAAATGTCATCATGGGACCTACATCATAACGATGACAGGTTGACATTTCAGTGTTGTCACCTATAACTACCAATTATGGTAGTAGAAGCTTTTCATGTCTTGATCTTAAAACCCAGTGTTCTGTTGCTGCTGGATGATAACTCGCCTTCAGCTGAACCTCCTCCTGCCATTGAGGTTGATGGAGGCCTTGACCATGCTGTCTGTCAGCTCCTGGACTCCTATATTTGTGGTACCTTTTGAACTGGTAGGTGTATGGCTCCAAGGAACATACTTGTATGTCCTCTTGTTACTGACCCTCACGTACGGTCATCAACCTTCATCTATGCCGAACACTCGGATATGTCTGCTGCTTATGTCTGCTCATTAAATTAACTCTGGACTGCCTTATTTACTAAGATCCCGGTTTGCGATTCTGCTTTGATTGCTTTGGTGTCTCAATAAACAGCCACCATTGTTCCAGATTTATGGAATTCATCTCCACTAACTGGCCTAGTATTGCAACTTGTCTTTCAAATGTGCCACTAGCTTTTTGATAGCTTCCCTGGTCAATATGCTCCTGGCTCACTCATACTGTTTGGAGGGATGGCTTATTTTAGGCAAAGTGTATTGTGTTCCATGCACTGTCCATTTCTAGTCTTGAGGGATAGTTAGAGCCTCTGAAATATTTTTGTATTCTTCTCCTAACTTTCCACAACTTCATCCAATTTGTACTGTATGAATTTAGATTTGTATGCAACAAAGAATGAAATGTTGATTTTTTTTTCTGAATTTACTTGTTTTGCAGTGTCTTTGTTTATAAATGCATGGACGTACCTGGAAAAGATGTCATCTTGAAGGAAATTAATGCTGCTCTAAAATCTGTGTACTTTCCTGCATTAATGCTGCCATCACAGAAGGGTAAATGACCTTTGCCAAGGACAGTGACCCAACCCCATTCCAGGAAATGGCTTTTGCATTTGCAGCTGATAATAGTCTGGATGGTCCTTTTTGTCAGGAGCACACGGCATCCATTTTCTTCAAAAAGATTTGGAAAAATGATTCATTTGACCACAGTACACATTTCCACTATGGGATGGTTCATCCTCTGAGCCCAGAGAAGTTTCGGACCAAAGAGATATTGGGTAGTGACTTAATGATAAAGTACAAATATAGTTCCACAGGCAAATCAACTAAGTATCTGGACTAACTGGCCTCCTGTTCTCTCTTAATTATGAACTTTGCACCCAAAATCAAATAACAGTGAATAAATAATCAGTTATACATTGTTACTCCTGCTTATTCATAACAATTCCAACAACTCAATGTATGTACAAATGTGCACATGTTAGTTATTTGTGGAGTTATGGCTATTGGCTGAATGGTAATATGGAAAACAACGAAATCAAACCATGTCTGTACACTGATTGAAGATCAATCCTGATTTTTTGATAAAAGGTCAATCTTTCTTTGTAATTCTAGTTGTACTCTCATTAAGGCTCATGTTCTTGCTCTTATATGAGTTATTATGAACAAGAGACATGACTGAAAGAAATAATGAGCTCATAGTCAGTGCTCTTCAGAAGCAGTAAATAATTACTCACAGGTCAAGATGGGGTAATACCTGGGCATCCACCCAGAAATGCTCCACAGAGTCATATCCTTCTTAGTGAGAAGTTAAACCATATGTTTCTCCTCAGGGTATCTAGAGCAGAGGGAGGTGTGTGCCCAGATGATCAGGCAGATACAGAGCTGGCTGCAAACAAACTTGTTGTCAGGATGACAGTGAGGCAGGACCAGAGTGTGGGCAAGTTTCTCATTGAACTCCAAGAGAATAGGAATAAAAAAGCACTCGTCAGGGCAAGGATGGTTTGCATGTGTGCAGAGGGGATAACACAGCAGCCTTCTGGTTTTTGGGTTGAAGGAAATGGAGAAGTGGAAGTGTGATAGTAATAAGAACCTCTGGGACTGTCAGAGGTTTAGGCTATTAGGGGTGTGCAGGTATTCTACGTTTTTATAATCAGGATGGACAGAAAATGGATGGTCCCTCTAAAAAATGATGGCACTCTCAAAAGTCAGCTTAATAGCCAATTGTTCTCAGTCACCAATACTTTATATAGAACACAGTTCCAGTCAAAGTCCGAGTAGTGCTTAGCAAAGGTCTGTGGTATCCTAGCAGTTAAGGTACTGGACTGTGGACCAGGAGGTCCAGGGTTCAAATCCCATCTCTGCCAAGCTGCCACTGTTGAGTCCTTGAGCAAGACACTTAACCTGGAATTGCTTGGATTGTAACAGGAATTGCTAAGACTGTATTGGTTTCTAAGTTGCTCTTTGGGGAATTTTTTGCCCCTCTACAATCCTGTTCACTGTATGTGGAAACAAAATCAACTTGGCGTCCAGGCGAATTTATCACAGTTCCAGCTGACTATTGAGCTGACTACAGCTGATTATTGCCCTGCATATAAAATGGGCATTTTCAAGTGAGTCACTATATTTTATAGCAGTTGCCTGACTCAGGAAGGTCAGCACACTTTTCTTTCATTTGAATTGTGCGTTTCTTTGTTCCATGATGAAGAAAAGAATCTGACCTCTGTGTAGCCTCGTATAATTGTTGTCAAAAATATTGGCACCCTCGATGAATTTGGTTTAAAAAGCCATTGTCTTCAGATATAAGTGCATATATACCAGCTTTGCATCATGTAATATTTTAAAAGCATGTCCAAATACATAAAAAAGTTGATCTGTCAACATATATTATAAACAGAAATAACGAGAACTATCCTAAAAATAATATTATAATATCAGCGGCGTTCATTTGTAGTTTTCAACCTAATACTCAATTTGAATCTTTCTAACTGGCATACAGTGGTGTGAAAAAGTGTTTGCCCCCTTCCTGATTTATTTATTTTTTTGCATGTTTGTCACACTTAAGTGTTTCGGAACATCAAACCAATTTAAATATTAGTCAAAGACAACACAAAATGCAGTTTTTAAATCAAGGTGTTTATTATTAAGGAAGAAAAAAATCCAAACCTACATGGCCCTGTGTGAAAAAGTGATTGCCCCCTAAACCTTATAACTGGTTGGGCCACCCTTAGCAGCAACAACTGCAACCAAGCATTTGCGATAACTTGCAATGAGTCTTTTACAGCGTTGTGGAGGAATTTTGGCCACTCATCTTTTCAGAATTGTTGTAATTCAGCCACATTGGAAGGTTTTCGAGCATGAACGGCCTTTTTAAGGTCATGCCACAGGATCTCAATAGGATTCAGGTCAGGACTTTGACTAGGTCACTCAAGTCTTCATTATGTTTCTCTTCAGCCATTCAGAGGTGGCAATCACCTTTTCACGGTCACTTGCTTAGTTAATACCAGGTTGGATTGCTTTTGCTTTCAGAACTACCTTAATTCTCTGTGGCATAGATTCTACAAGGTGCTGGAAACATTCCCTACAACATTACACCACCAGCAGCCTGAATTTCTGATGCAAGGCAGGATGGATCCATGCTTTCATGCTTTGTCGCCCAGTTCTGACTCTACCATCTGAATGCTGCAGCACAAATCGAGACTAATCAGACCAGGCATTGTTTTTCCAAATTGTAGCGTCAGTTGCCTGTTCTTAGCTGACAAGAGTGGCACCCAGTGTGGTCTTCTGCTGCTATAGCCCATCAGCTTCAAGGTTCGACATCTTGTGCATTCTAAGACGCTCTTCTGTATACCTGGGTTGTAACTTGTGGTTATTTGAGTTCTCCTCTCCATTCTCCTCTGAACTCTAGCATCAACAAGACATTTTCACCCAGAGAATTGTCGCTCACTGGATATATTCTCTTTTTCGGACCATTCTTTGTAAATCTTAGACATGTTTGTGCTTGAAAATCCCAGTAGATCAGCAGTTTCTTAAATACCCAGAACAGCCCATCTAGCACCAACAACCATGTCATGCTTAAATGCTGCTGCCATATCATTGGTTGATTAGGTATTTGCATTAATAAGCCATTCATTCAACTGAGGCAAGATCAATTACAGCTTAGCTAGTTGAAGATTTTGTACTGGAATAAACTAAACTCTGACAAGACATTAGGATAGTATGCTGTATTTGGGTTGTAAATCCCACCCGTAATGGTTGTGTCTCAAAACTAGTGGCCTCTCTACAAAGCATTTGACATCATGCAATGCATGCTCCTGGCAACAAGGCTGTCTCAGTTCTTATGTCCCTGAAATATGCTGCCTACTAAGATATCTCATTTTCATTTTAAGACAGCATCCAATGTATCCTCAAACTTTAAGGTCTTAAGGCAACGTGATGCAACTCTCCTGAAATAAAAAACATTCAATATGGCATAGGGATGCAATGCTCAAGTAACCAAATTTGAAGTCATCTTCAAATATCTTATTTTGCCGAGAGTTGTTTTTTTCTTAAAATGTTCTAAATGTCCTATTTAAGTGGTTAGCTTTGTCGATGTTTGTTTCACAGTCTTCAGTACATTGAGGATTAGCATGCTAGCAAATTGTTGTCCTAGCTCTCCAGCACTATCATTTAATATGGCCAGGGTGGCAAAAATAATTAGAATGTGCATTTAGAAGTTTATCAATGACAAGTTTTCACTATGAACCTTGATTAGGGAGGGAGGTGTGTGTGTGTGTCATTCGTAGGTTATCGTGGTTTCTTTTTTGTCAAGTAAGTTCTTATTAATCATGGTTTGACTGAATATTTATTATGTAGATAGTAACTGGGTAAATCATCCTCTATTGAAATATGGTTACATTTATAGCAACCATCCACAAAACCTTGATGTGAGACATGCTCATTTTTGAGGAAAACACCATACAGTCTTTTCTTTTTTAATCCTGCAATGTCTGTCTGAGTAAGATTATGGAATTGACTCCCTCTATCTCTTTCTGTCATACATCTGAGTCTTGCTCTGGATTATGTCCATAATGAGGAATCTTTGCAATTTGGAATCATACTTTATCAGAGTCTCATATAACAGGCTATGGAGGTCTGAGTCAGGGCTTTCCATATTTAAACATTCCTCCTTCATCATTTTATGAATGAAAAGTAGCTACCTTCTCTTTGTCTCTGTATAAGCTGAAAGATGAAGATCAGATGAATGTTTCTGACGCTAGAGGTGAAGACCACTGAATGTGGTTACAGAGTGTATTTATTCGGCTTGTTTATTTGTTTTGTGTGTTTTTTTTATTATGCAGTTTCAGTACTGAGGTCATTTAACTAATATCCAGATTGCATCTCTATGATACCACCAGGGACAGTCTGAGTTTGCTGAAGTTTTGACTGTTACAAAAAGATAGTTGTTGAAAAATGCTTGGACGTCATCTTGAAGGAAACATATGTTGCTCTAAACTCTCTGAGAGAACCTTCAGAACCCAGAGAAGTTGATGCTGCTTCTGGACATGATTAACCTAAGGCTTCTTTTTTGGACAGTAACGTTTTAAGTGGGGTTTGTGAATGTAACTCTGTATTGTAGTGATTAATAAAGGTTTGATAAATTAATTCCTTGCCCATGTGTTTCTTTCAGTTATTGATAAATGACGGTTCTTGAAACAGGGCTGTCTGAGGGATTGGAGATCACCTCTTCAGTTTAGGCTTGTGCCCCAGCCCTTGATGCACTGAAATTCCTCCAGATTCCTTGAACTGCAGAAAATCAGATTTTCTCAGTAATTCGATCAAGGAGTATACATGCATTGAGTAATCAGATAATGGGAAACCTCCAGGTTTACATGAGCCAGACAATAATTGGCTTTCTGCTCTGCAACTGGCCAATAATCTCACAGAAAGATGACAGTCTTCATTTTCATGAGTATATATTGTGTTTCAGAGGCTCCACAAAGTGTTTGAAAGCCGTTCAGCGGGTGCTGCGTTTAATTCCAGGGTTGCCAGATCCCTCAAGAGAATCCCCACCTGGTCTATGTAAATAAGCACAAAAGAAGCAAAATCTCTAAGAATAAGCAGACCTGGCAACCATGTGTTTTTTTCCCTCTAGCCACTTCGCACACATGCGCAGACTGCCAAATTGGTATACATGCTATGAGAAATCAAATTACTGAAATAAAATCCAGCTCTCTTTATCAGAAAATCTGATTCTAGATCGGATTATGACCACTTGAATAATCATATAACAGCAGATGATGACTATGATCGGATTATTAAGTGCATGTAATCTCACTCACTGTGGAGAAAATTGGAGGGTGAAGGGGGGATCTGCTCATTATGGGACCTTCTGGGCTGCAGGCATGTGAATTTGGGGAATGGGTGACAGAGATAGCCTAACTTATATTGACTTACAGTATATTGACTGTGGGGTTTGAATGCATTGGTGAGATTGCCGTTGGCTTGCCAACTTTGGTTTCAATGGGACAGTGTCTTCTGATCACTGCACTACTTTCTTGAAATTGTAAATAAATCACAGTGTTTCATTGCCTGTACAATTTACTCATCCACTTTTATGGACAATGTTGCTCAGATTGAAAACTTGAGTAGTTTTACACTACTTGAATCCTGCTCTACTTATCCTACTCCCTTTCTGATATTGCATAGTTACACGAGCATCAGTCATCTCTTACACAAAGCTTATTATCTATATATAAATTATATAAATATACAAAAATTATAAGCTCTCTGAGGCCGCTTTTGGGAGTGTACCTCAAGAAGAGATATCGTAAGATATCGTGGACTGAGAGAAGCAGGATGGCTATTTTTACGAATTGCCTGCCATCTAGGTCGTTGTGACCTAGCTGTTAGCAGATGTTTTGACCAGTGGTTCTATTAGGGCACACATAAATGGCAAACAGGCTCCAGATGGACCACCAGCCGACAAGCACAAGCAGCTCCCACAGTTCTGTTGTCCACCATGAAGGCACAGGTGACACTGCCCCGTCTTCACCTGGACCTATTCCGACAGATATGTTAGTTTGATCTATGATTCTATATTGTAGTGACCCTGGAGTTCAATTTATACCATAATTTCTCAGATTATACCAATTTTGGTCTGAATCAGACAATGTCTGTGTCTGAGTCATACAAACTCAACCCAGATGGATTGATTGACATGCTGTGGATACACTGTGTTAAAAAGTCAACATCCTTTGGATAATTATTAACTTACAGACTCTATATTTGATGATTGGATGTAAATTTGCAGAAGTATTTTGAAATGGGTCTTTCTCAAACAATGTGCATTTGTATGCATATAAAAACACAGTGTTTCTTACATTTACTTTAACTTTTATTGAATTGCAGATAGTATGACCCTGAGATATTTCATGTTTTGTCTGGTCAACTTCATTTGATTTGTTAATAAACATCCATTTCAGGCCTGCAACACATTCCAAAAAAAGTTGAGACATTGAAGCATTCACCACTTTGTAATGTTTCCATTCCTTTTCACCACACTTAAAAATGTTTCAGGTGTTATTTTGTCCCATTCTTTCTGCAAACACGTCTTAAGATGTACAGTAGGGAGGTTGTCCTTGTGGCATGTTTTTTTTTTTTCTTCAAAATTCTACACACATTCTCTGTTGGGGACAGGTCAGGACTGAAGTCAGGCCAGTCCAATACCCGTACCCTCCTCTTCTGCAGCCATGCCATTGTAATGTGTGCTGCATGTGGTTTTGCATTGTCTTGTTGAAAAATGCATGGACATCCCTGGAAGAGATGATGTCTTTGAAGGTAGGTTATGTTGCTCTAGATCTCAGTGTACTTTTCTGAATTAATGCTGCAATCACAGAAGTGTAAATGACCTTTGCCAAGGGCACTGACACAGCCCCATACCATGACAGAACCTGGCTTTTGGACTTTTTTTGCAAACTTCTTTTGGAATGTGTTGCACACCTGAAATGCAGGAATGGATGTTTATTAACAAATGAAGTTGACCAGACAAAACAAGAAATATCTCAGGTTCATACTGTCTGCAATGAAATAAAAAGTCAATGTAAGAAACACTGTGTTTATATGCATTTTCCATACTGTCCCAACTTTTTTTCATTTGGAGTTGTACATAATTGTGAAGTTTTGTAACAATCAGGTAATCGGACAATTCAGAGTTAGAGCTGTATAAGCATGATTTTCCATATTATTGGGCGGGATCTGGATGCTACACAACATTACAATTCCAACATTTTTTATGGATAATTATTAACGCTCTTAAGATTCTTTTGACACTGCATTTGTCACAGACTAGTTCGAGCTCAAAAATTTCATTTAGCAAATTATGTAACTTTGTGCAAAATCTTAGTGGACGGAGCTATATGGTATATGAGTAATCAGGGGAAAATTTATTTTGTCTCTATGTCATATGGGGTAGGAGATCTGGCTACAGTGCCAGCATCATGCCAGTCAGGATGAGCTCAAGTGCCTGAGTAGCTGCAGTACTACTTGTTGACCAAGCCTCATATCCGTATGACTTAGGGTTTATTCTGTGCACTTCATTATAGTGGAGAAAAATAAAAATCCTAACAAGAACAATAAGACTCCAGTACTTGAATCCCTAATTACATCTAATGGGATATATGGAACCTACCAGCAAGTTATGCTTTTTGTTCTGTATAAGAAATATTTATTGAAAAAGGATAAATATGGATTTATATATACCAATATGAAGTCATAATGTGTTTCTTATGGCACTGAAAGCGAGACCCTTTTTGTTCATTTATTTCATTGTTTTTAGCAATGCAAGAATATCTAAGAGGATGGAAGAATGTTATATTTTGTACTTAAAAGTGTAGCATTTCCATGAAATGATGACTTACAATTAGAAGCTTCATATGTTTGAGTCACAAAACTGATGAATAATGACCATTGTATAAAGACAATAAAACGAGAAAATGTGAGCGCCAGCTAGAGATTGAAATCACTCTGCGTCTCTAATGCATATTTATTCTACCTTGTTTTTACAGGCTATAATCTGATGGGCCTGCACCCGGAGGCAACAGCAATATAGACGTATTTCTGTGGAAATAGCATACGCAACCTTAAAATAATTACTGATATGGAAAACTGCATTTCATGGTAGGATGCACTGCCAAGAAAAATCCTTCGCAACATGCCTGAGTACACTCTAACAAAGCCAGCGCTGGCCACAGCAAATGAAGAAGCACAAACACGCACATACACACCACAGGTTCAAAAAATATTGCTTTCTAAATTTGAACCTGCCTCATATCCAGGGGAGGAGGTGCCATTCATGTTGGAGAGAGAGAGAGACCAGCCCACAAGATCCTGAGTGTATACGGGGACAGCCATGGGCAAAATATTTGGACACCTCTGGTCAGGGAGGAAACTTAAATATGATATGGTTCCACTCTGTAATAGTCCAAGTTTCTCATTCATAACACCACTGTTTGGGGTTTTTTTTGTCAGTGAGCATATAGCAAATTTCTGGCAATGTTAAGGCATACATATTAAATCATAATGGAAAACATAGCATGGCCATAATTGTGTCCATTGTGTAGTGTTTTCGAAGATCTCAGGACTTGGGACACAATCCATGTCTGTTCAATGCAGGCACTCTGTTGGTGTCCCTCAAGCCTCAGTGTCATGTCGCCTTTCTCCCTCTTTAGTCAGTTTTTTGATGACATACTGTATTTACAAACAATAGTCAGCAAGCACGAGCAGAAATACACCGCATTCTTGGTAGGACATTCCAGAAAACATCTTCAAGAACTCCCTGATCACTGAAATTGCAGAAACAGAACAACATCATCAAGAACAATACAGACCTGTGTAACGTTCTGCTGTCATGCAACTATCACAGTTACAATTCTCCTCACATGTTGACAGTCATAATCAGTCACAGAGGTTTCCTAAGTACATCATCAGGATGGTTCAGTATTTCTCAGCAAGTAGGTCACTGAGGTAATTGTCCAGGCCTGTGGGGTTTGTCTCAACATTAGCTGATAATTCATTTATTGAGCGATTAAACCAATTTTGTGCTGATTATTTCATGGTGTATGATCCGATTAAAACTGGCAGACCTTGTTAAAATGGCATTACCCTGCCAATGGTTTGCAACTCCAACTGATCTCAGGGATTCTTGTATAAGGTACAGTCCAAATCTGATCTACAGTATGTAGAGGCTCTGTTGGCTTCCTACAAGGTTCCAGCTCTTGGTTCATCGGTGAACTGTATATTACAGTATATTTCTCCAAGCGCCTTCCTGTCCATTGATCTCAGAAAGAAGTCCCTGGTCAGTCCTTCAGAAAATGTAAAAAGCAATATCACTGAAGCTATATTACTGGTTTGAATGGTGAGTCAGAGGCCAGCTGTGTGAAAAAGGAACACCCAAGCCTGACCAAAGGAGGGAACCTCAGAGTAGACCTCTCACCGTCTTGCAATGCCATGATTGCAGCGATTTCCCCAATCCGATGTGAATAGCACACTAATAAATGGCTGATCACAGGTCCAGTTGTTATGCAGTGGTGACGGTATAGGTTGTTATTAAACTGTGCTATATATACTCTTGGAGAAGTTTTCCAACTAGCTGAGACTTGACTTAGATGAGTGACCAATCATTTCTCCAGTTAAAAGAATTGTGTCCAGATTGACTGATTCAACTTTCTGGGCACAAAAGCAGTTATGTAGTGGTAGACCAGCAGCTATCACTCTGAGCACAGCCTTTATCGCTCAGGCACGTTTCTCAATTATATGACTGATACTTTTTACTCCACTACATTATTTGAACTCTGTCGTTCCTTATGTGTGCATCATAACATAAAACATATAAAAAGGAAATCAGTGAGAAGCTAGCACACCAATCAGGGTATAGTGCGCACTTTGTTTTGAACTTTTGGACTAATTAACGACATTTTGTTAAAAGATTGGTGTGCAAAAGAATGACACGAGTCTATTGACCTAAAACGACTTGATTAAGCAAGAGTCTTGTTATTAAAATGGTAATAGCACATTAGAACCATAATAAATCATGGTACTTTTAATTTTGATAGTTAAGTACATATGAAGGCACTTTTGAAGTTTTACTCAAGTAGAGCTGCAAAGGAAGGACTTCTGCTTTAATTGGAGTAATATTTTACTTTGGGTATTTCTACTTTAACTCAAGTACAAGGTTTATATACATTGCCCACTGCTGTCTGAGGCTCTTTTGCCCCAAAACAACTTCTTCTCGGGAAGTGATCTCAGTTTGGTTCGTTCTGACTTTTTGACGTGTACATATTCAAAAGAAACCAAGTGCTCTACTGAAAGTCCACTGAAATGGTTCAAGTATGAAAACTTAAACAGCCTGCAAAGCTAAATAAAAAACCCATCTAACCTAACTTATCCTTTTTTTTCAACTGCTTATATTGAGTCATCATGTGATCCATCACTGTAACTTTGGCCAAGTATTCAGCCGACAGGTTGTACAATCTTGTAGCAGAAAAAAAAAGATCTGCTTTGACAGCTTGCTGTATAAACTAGAGTTAATGTTCATCCTAATAGCTGTTATTATTCAACATTGCCTGTATAGTGTGTACTTTAGTGCTGGTTGATGGGGACTATAATTATATGCTCAAGGCTGAATACTTTCTAATACTTTCTGACCGCGTTATCAGCACAAGATGGAGAGATGTGAATAAAACATCAAAGGAATAGCATCTCCTGGGTTTGTAGCTCCTTTCCTCAATACAAGTGCCTTGCCAAACTGTACCTAATTAGGACTGCAGGGTATGCTTCAGCATTAGCTCATAATTAGTTTATTGAATGTTAAAACTAACTTTGTGCTTATTACATCATGATGTCTGTAACACTGGTGTGTTAAATTGTAAGAGTCCAAGCAGATTCTGGTTTCACGCACAGCTTAGCCAGTTCACATGGATTTTCCAGTCACAGTTATGCCTTTGATACCCAGCTCAGCCCCTCCCATATCTCAACAATGCATGCAGACATGACATCATGGATGCAACACGTTACCTAAAGCTGAATCCCAGTAGAACTGAGTTGTTATGTTCTCCTGCAAATTCATGCTCACACCTTAATATTACCTGCTTCAAGTGCTTCCCGTTCACTCCTTCTGAAAATGAAACCTTTTTATAATGCTGTAAGGTCACGTATGGGGAATTTGACCATCTCTCTGCATGGAGGTAATTCAGAAGAACAAAATATAATGGCTGTTACTATTTCCATAATCCAGGGTGTCAAGCCCTGCTGCAAGGCTGTACTGTGTTGTGTAGAGTAGTATGGTAAGTGATAGTTCTGTGTCATTCCTGGTATTCATAGTCGTTTTTGACAGAATTGTGAAGCACAGTACAAAACCAGGAGTCCAAGAAAGCCCATTTAAATAGCAAAAATCTCAAGGACAGAAATGATGGTGGACCAAACGTGACAAATCAATCAATCAATAAACAAATCTATAAATAAATTAAGTAAACCACAAATATTCAACATAAAATGGTATATAAATAAACACATGGCTGGACCAAACGTGACAAATCAATCAATCAATAAATAAACAAAATCTATAAATAAATTAAGTAAACCACAATATTCAACATAAAATGGTATATAATAAACACATGGCTCTAATTTATTTATTTAATAATTTATGTATTTATTTCTGAATTTATTTATTAATAGATTTCTTCCTCCAGTTCATGGTAATGAGGTGGGTGACACTAATGCAATTCTAACGAGCTATTGGTCGAGGGCGGGCAGAGGGTGAGCTGCAAGGCAGGACGGACTCATCTTAACAGAGCAACCATCTCCACGGGATATCACAGACCAGCTAGACAATCATGCATTTCTTGTTTTCATTTGTGTTGTCGATTATCAAAATATTATAAACAACTCAGTTCCGCGGCCCGACACTAGAGGGGGGTGCAGGTGTGGTAAATATGCTGGGATTAGGGCGACAATCCCTAGCACGCATGTGCCGATTAGAATAGCTGCTGATTACACCTGACACGAGACACCTGCTCGTGCAAGTATTTACAACCGTTTCAGAGCAGTGTCTATGGTCGCAACTTCGCATCGTTGGCTTCGGCTAGGGAAATACTTCTTTTTTGTATAAATGAAAGTAACATATGGTTGCAAGGCCAGAGGTACGGTAGGCTTAAAGTGTAATATTGTTAAGGTCATATTCCGGTGCAACTGGCTCTTTGTTTTAGCACAGAATTGAATTAGTGTCACCCACCTCATTAACATGAACTGAAGGAAGAAATCCATAAATAAATGAATCCATAAAAGAAAATAATTCCATAAATAAATAAATAATAAATTATCCATGTTTTTATTCATTTATCATTTTATGTTGAACATTAATTAATTTATTTGTGATTTTATTTATTAATTTTTTTTATTTATAGATTTATTTATTTATCGATTGAGTTATTGATTTTCCACGTTTGGTTCTCCATAAGAAATATGTTTGGTCTGATTTATATAGAAATGGAGTATATGCAGAACATCACTGTATTAGACAATTCAGAAAAAAAATACTTTCTCCCATAATTTCAGGCAGAAATGCAAGAAAGCCGTTAAAATCTCTCCATTACCAGGCTCATAATACAGGCATCGAATGTCCACAGGCAAATAATGCAAGGAGAATGGGCTGTACTGGATATATTAGTGACTCTCAGTTTATCCTCAGGTATTTTCACAGATTTTTGCCTCCATCACAAATAAGCTTTTTGTCTTTCACAAACGTCCATGAGGAAATGGCTTACCAACTCATGAAGAACTTCAGTGAGCCAGGGCTTCTTGTACAAAATCAGCCCCTGACCCCACAGTCATGTTCCAAAATCTAATGGAAAGTCTCCTCAAAGAAGTGAAGTCTGTTGTAGCATTAAGGTAGGGACAAACTCCATATAATACCCATGTTTTTACATGTAATCTTTGGGTATCCACACACTTTTGATTACATATAATACATATATGATTTGATCTTAAAGCCATGTATAGGGTATGAATATGCAGAAAAGATAATACTATTAGAATCCATGGACACATTTTTTTTTTGAATGTGCTTTTTACAGTTTATTTCCCACTACCTTTATTTTTAGCCTTCTAAATTTTTAACTACATTTAAGTACCTTAACTCATACATATGTTTTATTTAAAGTACTTAGATATTTCATGTGTAAAGAGTATAAATATTTTAAACTGTGTCTTTATTTTATATCATTATTAAAATGAATATTTCATGTCCTTTGGCACAAAAGAAAAAATGTATATATGAAGTTTTATATGCACGATTTGTTACTAATGGTAGAGGCATCTGAAGTATGCAGAATCCAAGTCCTTAGATTTTACTTTTCTCATGTGGCTTTAATAACCCCTATATAATGCTTATGTTAGGTTAAATTAGTTTTTATTGATTCAGGCCTTTACCTGGGATAACAAGTAATGTATACTGCCTACACTCAGCCAAATCCCCCCACAAGTTGTTCTTCTCCCTGATAGCCACCAATATGGAAGGGTGAAGGTCATCGACATGATATATCTAGACGCTGCATTGGCCATCATCACCATATTGGTCCAGGCAACTTCCCATAATTCTCCATTGGAAAAAAGACGCCTGATTCTAGTCTAATAAATAATAGTATAACAATAGTAACAGTAATAGTAATCAATTAGCAAAATAAATAATATATATAGTATAAATAGTAATATAATAGTTGTAGAATATTGTATTAGCTATTTTATATATTATATTATTCTACCGTTATACTACTACTTATACTGCATATGCTATCTTCTGTTGTTAATCTACTCTATTCTTTGATTAATTATATTATTTATTAGACTACATCTTATATTAGTAGGCTAATTCTACAGTCGTATGAAAAAGTTTGGGCACCCCTGATAATTTTCATGATTTTTCTTTATAAATCATTGGTTGTCCAGCTCAGCAATTTCAGGTAAATATATCATATAGCAGATGAACACCGTGATATTTGATAAGTGAAATGAAGTTTATAGGTTTTACAGAAAGTGTGCAGTAATTATTCAAACAAAATTAGGCAGGTGCATAAATTTGGGCACCCTTGTCATTTGAATACCTTTAGCACTAATTATTGGAACACAAAATTTGTTTTGTAAGCTCATTGACCCTTGATCTACATACACAAGTGAATCCAACT
>JAJAGP010002481.1:33760-112300 GCA_025084515.1 Ancistrus triradiatus | reverse complement strand
TGTATGTAATTACCAAACTCTCCTATCATAGATAATACAAGGATACAGTTTAAATTATCAGTGGCAAACAGAACTAAATACTGATTATGAGAGGATATGGTTATATGTACTGTATATACTCACCATGGGCAAATCTAGCACTCACTGTACACTCATGAAACCTGTATAAGTCATGCACAGACCCAGGCCACTTTGCTTCCATGTTGCTAATGATGTGTGCTGTATCACATATGATCTTCACACTGCAGAATAGTAATTAACTGCAGTGGCTGTATTGTGATTTGTATTTCATTTGTAATGCAAAAGTGCTATTATTTAGGTCTACCTGCACATTAATGCTGTGGGAAAACTTCCTATTCAATTAATCTCCTTCATTTAGCAAAGAGTAGTGTTTGTGCTTCGACGTGATAAAAACTCAGGGTCAGTTGAAGTAAACCTGCTAGCGAGCAGCTTAGCTTCACGGAGTATGTTGCCGGAGTAACTGACTCAAAGTTACGCTGAACTTGCTTTGTGAAACCGAAAACCTAGAGTATCCGTAAACTCTGAGTCAGCTTACGCTGAGTTTTCACTAAACCTGCTTTCTGAAATACCCCCCAGGTCTCCACTGTTTATCGCAGCATTATTATATTGCTGCTACATACCTAAGCATATACAGCATTCTTGGGGCAAGTAAGTCACCATGAGCCCGGAGATGGTTACTGATAACAGAACAACCAAAATGAGAACAGTGAGAATCACTGCAGTACGACATTCTCCCGCGTTTGAGGGGCATCGGGACAGCTGCGCTCTGAGCATTTTGTTTTTGTTTATCACTTTGACCTGCGTCGGGCGGTTGCGTTCATCGTGCACGCCGGCGTACTGAAAGAGCGTACCGGTCCAATCTTATACGTACTGTAAGTATACAGTTTTGGATGCAGCCAATAATTTAGGCTTTTCATTTCAAAAGTTCATTAACAGTTTCATGTGCTGTATGGTGTGGTAAGTTAGACGCAGCTGGGGGATTATTTAAGAAGCTTGCTCTTTAACTCTAGCAGGTGCTGGAAGTAACTGATGAAGCAGAGCAGCTCGAGGAAGATGCTCAAAACTCAGCTAAGTGTTTATATACTGCATGCAAACGTGTTTCTCTAGAGTAAGAACTGCATGGTCTATATTGGGTCTAGGCAAAGGGGAGATGTAATCTGATTACCAGTGACACTGCTTCAAGCAAGATAAATAATGTGTGCAGAGGAGGTGACTAATGGTAAACAGCTTGCTCACTAATATTAAACAATATGTACTTGTAATGTTTTATTCACTTTCAATGTTAAAACATCAATTGTTGTGGGGCATAAGATGATAAGCCCTTAAATAGACCATATAGTAAATGTCCTATTGTTTCTGCTTTGAAGTTTACAAGAGTGTACTCTTTTACGATTACACACAGATGTAGTCCATCTGTTTCTCTACATACTTTGTTGGTCCCCTTTACTCTGTTCTGTGGTGATCAGAATCCCCAGAGGTCAGGTACTATTTGGGTGGTGGGTTCATTCTCAGCACTGCAGTGACACTGGTGTGGTGGTGGTGTGTTAGTGTGTGTTCTGCTGGGTCAGACACAGCAGTGCTACTGGAGTGTTTATAGCCTGTAAGTACTATATAGGCAAGCTGTGCCCCTCTAAAGTCTGCGTGCGCCCCAGTACGACAAGAAGACTCTGCCATTTCACTTCAGTTCTCATCCATTATTGCTGGTGAGGGTCATTGTGGCAACAGGCTGAAAAGATCAGCCCAGAATTCTCTATTCACAGCCACAAACTCTTGCTCCTCAGAAGCCAACTGGGAGAATCCCTCCAGCAGATCCCGGGTCTCCCCTGGGGTCTCCAGCTAGAGGGATGCGTCTGGAACAGCTGTCCCGGCAGATGACCAGTGAGATGCTCAAACCAGCTGACCTGGCTTCCTTCTTATCTACAAGAGAAGTAGCTCTAGTCCAAGATTCCAACCCTGTATAGGAACCTTATTTCTGGTGCTTGTACCCGTGACGTTATCATTCAGACACTTTCCAATATTCATGACCATAGGTAAAGATGTGCTCGTAGACTGACCTGTAAACAAAGTCTTGTTTGAGGATCACGGCTTCATCTTAACAGCGGTACAATGGCGCTGTGCCAATCAGTACAAAACCTCCTCTTGTCCATAGTGTAGTAATTGATTAAATGAATCATGAAATGAACGTCATTAGACATGTATTTTTCAGCGCACCAAATTTGAAAACCGTGAACAGCCCACTTCATTAGTTCACATTTAGTCATTTAACAGTCATTCTTATCCAGAGCAACTTACAATCTTAGAACATCAACGTGGTGGACTTTGGCAGATTTACCAACAAACAACTAATATTTTAAGACAAAAAATAAATGGCACAATAATTTGGAAGTTTTTAAACACCCATACATGTTAGGTTGAGTTTTAAAACAAATATTTAAAATCTGTTCATAATATTATCTTTGTGTACAGGAAGACTGTGTAGGTAAGTTTCCAACTTTTAACCTCCAACAGTCACTGCATCAGTGAGCAGTGAAGTGCAAATGGTGGCACAGTTTGGAACGGAAAACGTGAATCCTGGTTTCAAGGTTGTTTGGCTTTTCTTGCGGGACTGAACAGGTAGGCACAACGTTATGCAAGAAATATTATGAATTTTAATAGAGAGGCATGTATGTGTTAAAATCTGACATACTTAAGCAATTTTACAATCCAAGCAAGTATGGGTTAAACCGCCATAAGGATAGCAACCTGAAAAACAACGGAAGCAGACGATGTTCTGAATGGCCGTCACTTTGATTTGATTTAGTGGTTAATTATGTTGTAATGATTCGCTTTCTGTATGAATGTAGCGGATGGTCTGGGTGTCGATGGGATTATAAAAGATGCCCTAAAGCTTTTTTTTGCAGGATATGAGAAGGAAGCCAAGGATGAGCTGGAAACCCTCCAGTGGTTTCAGAGCTACAGTACTGGCAGAAAAGTCTTGAGCACATGAAACTAAAGATGTAAAGTAAAAAAAATAAAGATTTGGGATATATACAGTGCTACTATACAAAAAGTTTGTGAACCATTTGTCTATATCTCTGCATAAATATAACTATGGTCTATTAGGGAAAACATTTTATGGAAAAATGACACCAAAACAGAACTCTTGGGTTTAAATGAGAAGCATTATGATGTATGGAGAAACAAAAACACTGCATTCCAACATAAAACCCGTATGTACATTCAGCAGGTGCCCTTATCAAGAGTGACGTATAACTGATACAACCTTACAGTCCAAGCAATTGTGAGTTAAGGAGCCAGCAGTGGTGACTTGGCAGAGGTGGGATTTGAACCCTGGACCTTCTGGCTCATAGTCCAGCACCTTAACTGCTGGGCCACCACAGTCCCGGTTATTGGAATATCTCTAATAAACGTTAGATTCTGCACATTTAGATCTACAGGCTGAACTGGTTTAGCATTATAGAATGAGTAATTAATGCATATGTTTATGAGCCTAGAAATGTTTATTGCTTTTATTGATTGATTGATGATACGCCATATGGTCAAATGTTTGCGGACACCCAAAATATTACATCCAGTACATGGGTATTTGTCAAATTAACCAAACATTAACTAAGCAATGGGAATGTTGAAACTTTTGTATATGATTGTACAGTGCTTTTAAAGTCTGTGAACCCTTCAGAATTTTTTGCTTCAGAACTAAAACATCATCAGATTTTCACACAAGTCCTACCAGCAGATAAAGACAATTAATTACTCATTACTTATTATACAGAAACAGTTGACGATTAATTGAGTAATGGTTCCCACTTAGTTTGTGTTTAATGTGAGACCAAATATTCTCTATAGAGTTCAAATCAGGACTCTGGACTTGATGAACTGTGGCAGATTTACCAACGAACAGCTAACCTGTGGGGCTGAAGAGGAGATTCACGTCGCTCAGGTGGTGACAGGAGGGCGTGATGAAAGAGCCGGCGGCCGAAGAGGAGAGTCCACGTCGACTCAGGGTGGTGACAGGAGGGCGTGATTGAAGAGCCGCCGGCCGAAGAGAGAGGGTTCGCGTGGGTGGCCAAAGAGGAGGGTTCGCGTGGTGGCCAAAGAGGAGGAGGGTTCGCGTGGTGGGCCAAGGAGGAGGGTCGCGTCGCTCAGGTGGTGACAGGAGGGACGCGTCGTGGTCGTGATGAAGATGAGAGCCGGCCGAAGGGAGAGTCAAGTCGCTCAGGTGGTGAGGTCACGTCGCTCAGGTGGTGACAGGAGGGCGTGATGAAGAGCCGGCGGCCGAAGAGGAGGGTCGCGTGGTGGCCAAAGAGGAGGGTCGCGTGGTGGCCAAAGAGGAGGGTCGCGTCGCTCAGGTGGTGACAGGAGGGCGTGATGAAGAGCCGTTGGCCGAAGAGGAGAGTCACGTCGCTCAGGTGGTGACAGCAGGACGTGACAGAGAGCTGGCGGCCTGCACAGGGCACATACAGAGGGGTTGCTGGACAGAATGGTTTGGACTTGCATCCCATTCATTGAGCCATGCTTCAGAGTTGAGTCAGAAGACCCACTTGGACTCATCAGTGGACTCTCAATGTGCCATGGAGTTCGATACACACTCACGTCCAGGTTCTGGCTTAATTGATGATTCTGACTTGGGGATTTCTGATGGACTACCCACCTCCCCAAGCAGGGCTGACAGTGCTCTGGTTCTGGAGACCTCAGACAAAGAGTCTCACCATTGCAGCACCAGCCCGCCAAAGGACATCCACTCTACAAAGTCAGTTCCTGCATCGGCGAAAAAGAAAAAACTATCAACTTTCAGATTCGGCAAGAAGGTACGTTGGTCATTTAATACACATTTATAAATCATGCTTATCGTGGTATTTATTATTCATTCTGATCTGTACATGTGGTTATTGTTAGCTGAATAAAGTGCATCCTCTGGAAAACATCAGTGAGGACTATCAGTCCACCTCTTCAAGAAATCCTCAGTAAGTGTGAGAAAGAAAAAAAACTCCTAATATAGCAAACATTCGATGGCATTCTGACCTTACGGTTATACGTTTGCAGCTTCACACAGAGAGTCAGAGGCTTCAGCGTCAACTTTCAAGGAGCTTCACAATTGCCTGAGCAGGATTTTCAGAGTTGTGACCAAAGCTTAACCCCACCAACCGAACATCTGTAAAAGCCAAACAAATAAAGTCACGTTTGCAATCATTCTGTCTTCGTCATTCATTTCTTTTGTTCTCTGATTTTCCCTTTGCTCATGAACTCGCATCTGGAGAAACCAGTAAACCTGTCAGAGCAGCAAATCCACAGTCACTGTGTCAGTACTGGTTCCAGTACCAGAACCCTTCCACGCTTTTCCACTGTAAAAGAGCTGGTTCTCAGCTACACTCTGACTCTGACACAGCTGATTCGAGTCAACATAAGACAAATCAACTCCTGAAGTTTTGGCCTAATCCAATTCCTTGATGTTATATTGTGTGTGACTCAACAGCGTCCTCTAGAGCCAGCAAACGTTTTGTTCTGCGGTAGATTCAGTAGAACGCTTGCCCAGCCAATTAGTTTTAACGATTGCTTAAGCACTATTTGTTAGGCTCATTTTGTCGAAACGCTACACACAGGCGCACACAAAAGTAGGAGAACACATCAGATCTTGTGCAAAGTGCTGATTGCACGTGATGCTCTGCAGCTGTGCAGGTAATTAACTCCACGATCAATAGGTTCATGTGATAGGGTTTGGTGCCGCAGCTCCGTCGCATGGTGCTATCAGGGCTGTAAAATAGGAGGACACATGGCTTCCGACAATCTCCAGGGCTTCTCCCGGTGAGCCTGGACAAGTCACCAGCCTGGGCTGAACGCAGCCACGCTGCATATGTAATGACTTAGAGTGATTACATAATATAATCAAATACAGAGAGATAGATATACAATATGGACAACAGTATCAGGACTCCAATACGTTACACCTGACATACCATTCTAAATCCATAGACATTAACATGGAGTTGGTCTTTTTCAACAAACCAACCTCACCCAAAAATGCCTTAATGGACCCTGCTTTGTGCACTGGAACGACTGTGATGATTTTGATTCCATACATCATCTGTAGGTCATTGGTTCTGCTGACACATCGATGAGTAAATTCGTTGTGTCATCATTGAATTCCCTTAGCAAAAATGCCTTAATGGACCTTGCTTTGTCCACTGGAACAGAAACAAGCCTTCCCCAAACTGTTCCCACAACATTAGAAGCGTACGATTGTCCAAAATGTTTTGGTAAGCTAAAGCATTAAGATTTCCCTTCACTGGAACTAAGGGGGCTAGAACCCAACCCCTGAAAAACAACCCCATTACGTTTATCCATGTCGATGAGGCCTCCCTCTGCTGCTCCCTGGTGGTCGTTGCACGCTTTTTCCTTCTACTGATGTTTCCCGTATACGCCATTTCTACATGAATAATGTGTGATACACTAACACGGTCTTACTTATTAAGTTCATTCCTAACTATTACTGACAGCATTTTGGACCTTTGTAGCAGAACTTTAGCAGATTAGATTTAGTAACCTACTTATATAATATTTTGGTTCACCTATTAAACTGTGGGGTGCATACACTCAGATTCACCTGCACATTAATTTAAACAGGGCAATAAACAAAATAAATAAACCTTGAATTACTGAATGATTGGTTTGAGCTCTCAGGTAAAAGGATAACAGACAAAAAGTATAAAGCCTGATTTAATAAATAAGTAGTTTGAGCTCTCAGATAAGAAGGGTGTCTCCACACTGTACAAAAAAAATCCGTAAGAAAAAGGTAAAAAAAAACTGGCAGCAAAGTTGCTAGTAGAAAACCGTAAATTTACTGTAACTTACTGTCATGTAATTCGACATAGAAAATATTAGGAGTCATGCTTTGGCCGCTAGAGGCCAGCACTGATTCACATTTGGCAGCATGAGCACCTGCAGCGCGATCGCGCGTCATTAATTTAATGAACCAGTAAATAGTGAATATAAACAATAAATATCATCAAACTGATCCTAACCATTCTTGACTCCCACAATGTTGTTATACATATAAAATTAGAACTGTAATTTAGTCAGCATCAATTATACTGGCAATTATTAAATATAACATTATAAAATATATTGTAATTCATTAATCAATTAATTAATTAAAGACATTAATAATGGGTCAGTGCTTTAGTTATTCACTGAGCCTGAAGACCCAGAAGAAGAAGAAGAAGATGTTCCGGTTCATGAGGAGCAACAAGGTGGCACCACTGGACTTCTTCCAGGAAGCTGATGCCACCGCCTCCACTCCTGGTGTTAGGTGCACCAGTGAAACACCGAAGGAGGAAGCAGTCCCAGATGGGATCGGTGCGACCAGGTCCTCCGAAGAAATGGACTTTCTGGTGCAGAACATCTCACGGACTGAAGAAATGGAAGAGATCTTTCCAGAAGAGGAAAAAGAAGAGGAGAAAAAGGAATTAGAAGAGGAAGAAGATGAGGAAGAGGAAGAAAGGCTTGCTCAATTTGGGATTGGACGTAGTTATTAGGAGATAATCTAAACTTGTAAAGTTGCTTTGAGACAATGCTATATTGTAAAAAGCACTATATAAATAGATCTGACTTGACTTGACTGGAAGAAGAGGAAGAAGCAGATGGGATCATTTCCAGCCGTCCCACTGAAGAAATGGACTTTTTGGTGGAGGTGGCCATATCTGAGACGGTGAGTGACTTTTTCTCTCAGATACTTGGATATAAGAGCGACATGACCAGCCTGTTTTCCTCCGAGGTGGACCTGGAGGAACTGAGTGAAGAACAGATGAGCCTGGACATCTCACGGGCTGAGAGAGAAGAGTCCAGTCCAGATGAAGACTTTTAGGAAGTAAAGAGGAAGAGGGGAAGAAGAAATGGAAGAGGCAAAATAGAAACCATATAGATTTAGTATAATTTAGTTTAGCATAACTTTAGTAAAATGTAAGTTTAGTTTACTTAAAATCAAATGTAAAAAAAACCCAAAAACAACAGGAATATATTAACTAATGTTTAAATATTAATACCGTTCATAGACAGTTAACTGTTAATGTCACATAAAGTTTGCTGTTTAAAATAAACTATAAAACAGAGATAAAGTTATAACAGGTATAAAATCAAAATAATATAATAACTTAATACACCTGAGCCGGCTCCTGCTCCTGCTACAATCAAGAAAGCCTGGAGACCTGCACCAGCAGCCAAGACTGCCACAATGCTTATATTTGTAAATAAATTTCAATAAACAGTTTACATTTTACTGTGGTGTCCTGTCATCTTTATTACCAGGTATAAATAAATGATTCTCTTAAAGAATAATGAGTACATTTGTGAAGATCACATTTAGTTTAGCCTCACACAGTTTCTACATTTCCCATTTTCCTCGTCACTGACTTTCACAATCTCTTCACATGATCCTGTTACATTTAAGTGACTTTCTTTCTCTTCTACAGTGTTTTAAGATCCAGATTTGTTTTGTTACAATTACTGGCACTTTAGTAAAGATTAGAAAGTGAAATCCTGCTGGGATGAGACAGGGTGGAAAGTTTAGGAAAGGTTTAGCCAACCTTCTTCGGATGCTATACCCGAGGTTGTTGGATGATTGTACCGTTCAGGGGCTACATGTCGGGACAATAAAGGAGAAAAAGATCATTTCGAGCAGTTTTTATTTTACTTTTGGAGCGATCTTTGGTTGTGAAACTCACCGCGAATTGCTAGTTGAAGCAGACGAACGACCGGTGTTGGTGGCCGGCAGCGAAATTCAGGATTAACCCGGTAAGTCATCGGCCTCGGATCGTTGTGATACGTTTATATCATAGTCAAAACGTTTTATGTGGAGTTTATGCTATCCGGAGGCTAAACATGGCCCATTGGAGGATGACCGCTGAGAGAACGCTGAGGTGAGGAACGCGACGGAGAAAGAGAACGCTGTGATGAGAGAACGCTGAGTGAGGAGTGATTGGAGAGAAACTGACGCGGAGAATGAGAAAACGAAATGAGGAGGATTGGCAACCCAGGACTGATCTGCGGGTGCCCACACAGGACGTAGTTTCGTAGCTGCTAGCAGCTTGTACCTTTTGATTATATTTTAATTCCCGATCGAATCGATCTCATATCATCGTATTATATAGTAGTTTTTACACATTTAATCAGTTTATTCTCGTACGGCGGGATTATATTTTTTGCCGCTCTAATCGTTATTTAGTAACTTTACAGGTTTATACCGGCGGGGTTTGCAGTAGTTAGCATTAGCTAATGAACCAGATTGCGTTCTTCTTCGCAGTTAGAGGGTGGGGTTTTTTATAAATTTTTCCAACTTCTTTCTGGAAACACTTAGGTTTTTAGGGTGACGTTTTGTGTTGTGGACTTTAACTTGTATTAACGCTTTAAAATCGAGCATTGCATTGGACCATCGGCTCAGCTGGCTGAACCATATCTTCCAAAAACTAAATCTAGATGGATTGTGTCCCAGTAGTTGCCCAGTCCGTTGTAAAAAACTTAGGTGTCCACATTTGATTCGAATCTCTTCATTCACTCGAATTGCTTTCTTTCCAATTACCGTAATATCGCTTAAAACTTAAGAAACTATTCCTCCTCTTTTAATGATTGACGGAAAAACTTGTTCATGCGTTATAACTCAAGGTTGGATTACTGTTAATGCCTTACTTATGGATGCTATAGTAAATCTATAAATAAACTTCAGTAGTCAGAATTTGCAGCGCCCCGAGTGCTTAACTCGAAACTAGAAAATTTGATTTCATATCACTCTGTTCTATCATCACTGCAATGGTTACCAGTCAAAACTTCCGCCTTGTGATTACAAAATCTTTCTTATAAACTTTATAAAAGCTATACATGGCCTGGCCCCCACCACATATCTGAGTGACCTCTTAGAGTTTTACAATCAAACTCGTTCTACTTCGTTCGCAGGGTGCTAGAACTTTCTTAGTTTCCTAGAATTAAAAAGTCACAGGCCGGGTGAAAGGCCTCTCTTCTCATTTACCATGGCCCCCCCAACTATGGAATAAACTTCCCACTACGTTTCGAAAATTAGAAACCCTCCAAAGTTTTAAGTCTAGGACTAAACATTACCTATTTACGAGGCTTTTGATAGATTTAGGGGACCAGGTTGCAGGTTTGGGTCACTGGGTCCGGCGTTGGAGTCATGTTGAACTGCACTGTTGTCCGCAGCCGGGAGAGAGTGTCGGTGGGCGGTCTGGCTGAACTAGGGCTTCGGTAATCGTGATTCTGACTCATGCATACTTGCATTTAGAATAAGGCAGAGCTGGGGGTTGGGGTAATAGTCAAAGAGGGTCTTATGAGTGACAGAGACGTTGGGTTTGCTGTCTCTGCCGCGTGGGGTTGCCAAATTGTCTAAGGTGATCCCTCTTGGCGTGTTTCCTACCAGTTCTCCTCTTCTAGCTTTTAGCTTATGCGCTATATTAATGGCTGCCGGGGGTCCATGCTTTACACTTGGCGTCAGTGAAGTGATTGTAATATAACCACTCGGGCCTCTTAATCAATAACTAATTACATTTTCTGTTTTTCTCCGAGCTTGTGTTCCGGCAGTTCCGGCCCTACACATGATGTTCATCTGAGGGAGCCTCAACGTTGCATAATTCCACAATTCATTCGACCATGACCTCCTGACTTTAGTTTCGCTCTTAGATTTATCATCATACCCGGGCACTTAATCGATGTGCATTACTTCAATTTATTCAACTTGAATCACATGGACTTTAGTTCGCTTCTAGATTTATAATCTACGCCGCCCAAGGAGGTTGGGGGTTCCCATTTTGAGTCGGTCTCCAGTTGGTCTTCTAGGAAACTAGGGAGTTTCTCATTGCCACTGTCGCCCTAGGCTGCTCAATTTGAGATTGGACGTGTAGGTATAGGAGATAATCTAAACCTGTAAAGTTGCTTTGAGACAGTGCTCCATTGTAAAAAGCGCTATATAAATAAATCTGACTTGACTTGACTTGACTTAAACTGCAGCGAAATAAGGCAATAAAATACGTCAAGGTTTGTTTTCAGTCCTTATGGTTCCCGGTGCTAATTCGGCGCGGCCTGCTAGCTCCCGTCGGCGAGTTTCGTGCATCATTACCCGGCATCCTGTTTCATGATATTTCGGGATTCCCCAGCGTCCTAAAGACGTCCTAAACTTGTCCTGACGATCCGGTAATGGAGCTGATGATGATTTTCTGGTCTGGTTCTGGACAAACTGCTAACGAGTCTTACCCTCCGAGCTTGCTAATGCTAGTTGTTTTTTTTTTTTAATTTCCTTTAGATTAACTATTTTGATGTGTTATTTTTTGTTTTTTGGAGGCTCAAATGTCGCTTAACATTAGATAATAAACTAAATGAACTAATTTAACGACGTGTTTCTTCTCGGTGCGATCGCTTATTGCTGATACTAATACAGCGCAGATTGCTAGCTAAAGCCCCCGACCGTGATGCGTCGGTGGCCGGCAAGCAAATTCATCAACAACCCGGCGTGCTCCAGCGGCGTAGTTCTCATAAAACCTGTTCTTAGTGTTATATTGTCTCATATGAAGGACACACAACATGTTTTATGTGAAAAACTATTATATTCTTGTGGTTCCAACTCCAAAATGCAATGAAAAATGTCTTCAACCCACCTGTCAGGATAGTAGGACAAATGTCTTAGTTTTATGAAGATTTGGACGTATGTTTGAATTATTGTCCAGAAAATTAAACAGTCCAGCAGCTACCATCTTTTATTGTGCTGGACAAAAGCGTCAGTACTCTATTATCAGTACTATTTATTGTACTGGACAAAAGCGTCAGTACCAGCCCCGGTTCTGGACTGCTTTGCTTGGGGGGGCAGTAAAACCTAATGAGGGGGCATATTGATAGTCAAGACAGAAATATATTCAAGGCTTGATTTGTGCATGAATGATGACAGCCAAGCTATTGATACTGGCTTAAAGTGATGTATGAGGTAAATAAATAAAAATGGATGTTTTCGAACTTAAACTTAAAACCCAATGATTAAAAAATACATGTTTTCATTATGTAAATGGAGAAAAAAGATTATGTAATTGTATTTCATTTTAATACGCCCCCTTAATTAAATTGCCATTACTAATAGAACAACTCTATTTCTTGAAAGGCGTTAATACAAATTTAAGTCAAAGCTGACAAATGAATATTCAAATGTGGAAATAGGAATGAGTGAGAATATTTATATTATTGGGAAATTAAAATATAATGTAAACAAAAGAATACTAATTCTGTAAAAAAAAGGGGGGGGGGATATTCGTCACATTTCTATTTGGAAAAAGAAAAAAAAAAAGTAAAAAAAAATTTTCCTTCTACTGCCTTTAATGTACAAAAAAAATCCCGTTAAGTATTGACCTAGTTCTTATGGCCCCCACCGTACGCCCCTTTTTTTACCATATTCTCATTTTCCCTCCTCAGATTCCCTCCCTCACCCCCATTCACGCACCTCCTTTCCTTTCCCTCCTTCCTTTTGTCCCCCCATCTCCCCCCCCTCTCCCTCCTTTTCCTCTCTCCCTCTTCCCTAATTCCCACACTCCTCTTTCTTTCCTTCTTCTCCCACTTACTGTTTCCTCCCCTTTTCCCCCCCCCTCCCCACTTACTCTCCTCCATTCTTTTCTCCTTCCTCTTCTTGCCCTCTTGCTCTCCCCCGTACTTCCCGTCTTTCCCGTCTCCCTTTCCCTACCCATTCATTCTCCCTTACTCCTTTCCTTCCTTTCTTCCCCCTCACCCTTCGCTAGGCCCTCCCTCCATCTTCTTCCTCCTTCCCTCCTTCCTTCCTCACCTCTTCTCTTTTTTCCTACTTCCTAATTTTTTTCTCTTTTCATTTTCCTTTTAACACCCAATCCTTTTTTTTACTAGTCCTCTCGTACCTCTCCCTACTCCCCCTCCCCTTTTTCTCCACCCTTACCTCTCTCCTTCTTCTCCTTTCTCCCCCTCACCCTCCCCCTTCATTCCTCTTTCTCCTTTTTCTCTTATTTCTGCTCCCCCGCGCTTTTCTCCCTGTTTCTTCTCGCTTCTTATTTCTTTTTTCCCCTCTCTTCTTTGTCTCGCCCTATTTTTTCCCCATTGTTCGTTCCTCCCCTTGTCCTTTCCTTTACTTCTCTTAATCCATCATTTCCCCCTTCACTTCTTTACCCTTTTACCCCCTTTTTATTTTCCCCCCCTTCCTCATCGTTTCCCCTTTCCCCTCCTTATTACCTCTTTCTTCTCCTTCTTTCTTTCCCGACCCCCGCCCTTCCAACTCTATCCTTTTTCCCCCTCTTCTCCTTTGTGTCTTTGTCTCCCTCTATCTTTCTTTGACTTCTTATTCATGCCTCCTTATTTTCCCCTTCCCTTGTTTTCTTCTCTCCTCCCTCCTCCTCTTCCCGCTACGACTTTTCTCCTGCGTCTCTCTCCCCCTTTCCCTCCTAGATTAAAAATAAAAATCTGGTAAAGTATTGAAGTTTGTATTGATGTTATAGAACGTCTGGTTACAATGGCGTGTTGATGGCGGAATCGTTTAAACCATGAGCGAGAGGCTTGAGCGGGGGAAAGCGCACAGTAAGCTAACGCTGGTGGGGTTGACATTTTGGCTGTGGAGGAGCCCCCATCGGGGCCGACACTCCACGTCAGTTGTTTTTTTTTTTGAGTCAAAAAACGATGCATTATTAAGATGTTTCTACAATGTTTATTTATTAAATGAAAAATGCACACCATAAAGACATCAAAAACTTAAGCCTGTGTTAGGAGAACCAGTTAGCCTAACCCGCTAACGGCTATAAAATAATTTAAGCAACCATCTATGTAAAGAGGTAAGTAACATTAAAGCACGAAAAAAACCACAGTTAAGCAAATATTTACCATGTGGGAAAGTCAGTTTAAACCAGAAGAGTGTTTACCAGTATACCTGCCTCTTCGCTCACACTAAACAGAAACATATTACTGCACGAACGAAAATGTTTGGGCAAGTCTGCCGGTTTTTATATGAACTCAAATAAAGCCCAATCAGGAATTAAGCAAGGAAATATCTTCACATGTAAAACAAAACTGCATTTTTGTGTTGGTTCAGAGAGAATTTAAACATAGCTGTTTGCTTGCCAGTGTTCGGGGGGGGGGGGGGCAAAGACACAAAGACCCACAATGCCCCCTCAGCCCCCCCCTAGCGCCGGCCCTGGTCCGTACGTTTATTATCAGTACTATTACTGTGCTGGGACAATAGCGTCAAGTACGGTTATTATCAGTATTATTATTGTTGGACAATAGCGTCAGTACTGTTTATATCCAGTTACTATTTATGTGCTGGGACAATAGCGTTCAGACTGTTATTATCAGTATGATTTATTGTGTGGACAATAGCGTCGTACTGATTATCAGTACTATTTATTGTGCTGGACAAAGCGTCAGTACGTTTATTATCAGTACTATTATTGTGCTGGACAAAAAGCATCCGTACTGTATTTCAATACTATCTATTGTGCTGGACAATAGCGTCAGTACGTTTAGTAGTTCAGTATTATTTATTGTGCCTGGCAATAGCGCAGTACTGTTTATATATAGTATTATTTATTGTTCGGGACAATGCGTCAGTACTGTTTATTATCAGTACTATTTATTGTGCTGGACAATAGCGTCAGTACTGTTATTATCAGTATTATTTATTGTCTGGACAGTAGCGTCAGTACTGTTTATTTCAGTTACTATTTAATTGTGCTGGACAATAGCATCAGTACTGTTTATTATCAGTATATTATTTAGTGTTATGGACAAAGCGTCAGTACTGTTTATTATCAGTACTATTTATTGCGGACAATAGCGTCAGTTACTGTTTATTATCAGTACAAGTAGTATTTAATTGTTGGACAATAGCGTCAGTACTGTATTATCATACTATATTGTACTGGGACAAAAGCGGTTCAGTACTGTTTATTACAGGACTATTTATTGTGAGGAACAAAAGCATCAGTACTGTATATCAGTACTATCTATGTGATGGACAATAGAGTCAGTTATGTATTATCAGTACTAATCTATTGTGCTGGGACAAGAACGTCAGTTACTGTATGATCAGTTAACTATTCTATTGTTGTGGACAAAAGCGTCAGTACTGTTTATTATCAGTACTATTTATTGTGCGGGGACAATAGCGTCAGTACTGTATTATCAGTATATTCTATTGTGCTGGACAATAACGTCAGTATGTATCATTCAGTACTATTATTGTGCTGGACTAATAGCGTCAGTACTGTATTATCCGTACTTTTATTGTGCTGGAACAAAAGCGGTCAGTACTGTATTATAAGTAATTATATGTGTGGACAAAAGCGTTCAGTACTGTATTATCAGTACTATTTATGTGCGCTGGACAAAAAGAGTCAGTACGTATTATCAGTTTTACTATTTATTGGCGGACAATAGCGTCAGTACTGTATTATCACTACTATTTATTGTGATGGACAAAAGCGTCCAGTACTTATTATCAGTATATTATTGTGCGGACAAAAGGTCAGTTACTGTATCATCAAGTCTATTATTGTGCTGGAACAATAGCGTCAGTTACTGTATTATCAGTACTATTTATTGTTTGAAAATAGCATCAGTACTGTATTATCAGTACTATTTATTGTGCTGGACAATAGCGTCAGTACTGTATTATCAGTACTATTTATTGTGCTGGACAAAAGTGTCAGTAGTGTTTATTATCAGTACTGTTTACTGTGCTGGACAACAGCGTAAGTACTGGTTATTATCAGTACTATTTACTGTGCTGGACAATAGCGTAAGTACTGGTTATTATCAGTACTATTTACTGTGCTGGACAATAGTGTCAGTACTGTTTATTATCAGAACTATTTATTGTGCTGGGCAATAGCGTCAGTACTGTTTATTATCAGTACTATTTATTGTGCTGGACAATAGTGTCAGTACTGTTTATTATCAGTACTATCTATTGTGCTGGACGTTGACCACTGTACTGTTTCTTGAGCTGGACTGAGCAGCTGTATTCTTTATATTGCTGGATTCTAGCTGCTGGTTTGTTTGTAGTGCTGGATGGTAGCTGCTGTACTGGATATTTGTGCTGGATGGTAGCTGCTGTATCGTTTATATTGCTGGATGATAGCCTGGACGGTGAGCAGACAGCTAGTGAACAAATGATGGCTAGATATATGCAGTGCCTGGTTAACGATTAGGATGGTCTGGAGAGGAAGTATAATGATCCAGGTGAGAATGTTGTTCAGAAATGTTTCTGTATGTAATTGTTATTCAGCACCATTTTAATAACCATATCTGAGTGTCAGTGATGAACCCTTTGATCTGTTTGTTTAATCTAGGCTTATACCCTCAGAAGCATCTGAGCAGATCCACTGTGAGAGACAGTTCCTGTCTGATCCTGGGTCTGTAGCAGTTGAGCTGTGAGCTCAAGAAATCTGTCTCCCTCAGCAACCTACAGGATCCAGGTCAGTTTGTACATTGTAGATCAGGGCATGTTGAAATGTTTCCTAATAAGGTTTTATCTTGTGCAAATGTAAGTGTTTAAATCAATTCCATTCCTTTAGCTTTTTGATCCTTTTGAATACGTGATCTTGGGTGTGTACTAATTTACCTGCATTTGTTACGGGGTGTGTTCAGGCCACAAATAATAAAATCGGAATCCAATGCAGAATCGAGCACTAATTTCAAATATTCAGTGCAGAAGTGAATTTTATTAAGAGATAAACTCTCTGACCAGCCTCCCTAGCTATTCGTGCCTGCACATGAAGCCTGATCTGGCTGAAAGGCATCGCTTGGATTCTCACCTATTTTTTTGCTAGGGGTGGACTAGTGAACTGGTGCTGTCTCCCAAGCATCCCTTTTACAAACGTATTCACTATAACTGTTGTAAATCCATTTATTAATGAACAATCAGCTGTATAAAACACGGCCAGTCAGACAGAGCTGGAGGAGCTTCAGATGAACATGGAGAGACAGCAGTAAATGATGGGTACAATAGTGGGATTTATGGCTGAGCCCGCTGAGCCAGATCTCTGCTGCATCGAGCTGAGCCATGCTGAGTAGCGACTAAGGCGCTCGTACACTTCCGGTCTCCTCGGCAAGCCGCAACCATCACCATGACTTGTTGTGCCATGAAGGTAGAACCTCTCTGTGTCGTCACTGTAACATGACAGCAGTCCTCCACTGTCACCCTGAATGGTAGAGAGGTCTCAAACATATTATGATCAGTTTAGTTTAGTGGTGATGAGCTCAACCTCAGCCTCATGGAGAGTGTCCACTATTTCTCCTAAACATAAAATCTGGCAGCTCTTGATGATGTAAAAGTCGTAGCAGTCACATTATTCGTGATAACGTGCTCTCTCATGTTCTACTGCAGGGTGAGTCTGAGGGGCTTCCGATGCCTATCCTGGAGATCATGGGGCACAAGCATAAAGTGCACTGGATGGGATGCCAGTCCATCGCATGGCTAGCGTGAGTCACTGTTGCAGTGCTGGCGGATGTGCCACTGACCAGTCGTGCCTGTGTGTGATGACAGGCATGGCTGGAAGGCACCACAGAGCCTTGAACCCTGGTCTCTGATGCACCACATGATTGCAGTATCACCCAATATCACTTCTAGATCTCACTAAAGTTTTTGGGGCTACAGTCTTCCCTGAAAAGGCAGTTTTAGCACAGGGCCAAATTCCATATTTATGCTTATGGTTTTGGGTTGGGAGTCAGTTTCTGCATTTCGTTTTGGATATCAAAATATGTACAGTCTAAACTCATTATCTTGCACACATCTGTTTGATGGTTGTTCTTGGCGAGAGGCGAGTTTGGCGACTTAATGAGGTTACAGAAAAAATATAGACAGAGTGACATTCTGATGCTGACATAATGTGTTTTACTGAGCAGCCCACGCGATCGTACAGTCACATTTAGGATGTAGATGTACAGGTTCTATTCATTTATGCGAATTTGAGAAATAGTCCGTGATTGACGATTGTTTCTGTGATGGAAAGCACATGAAGTCTAGTCTGCAGGGAATAACAGCAAAGTCATTATTAGATAAATCTGTTCACTCTGCCACCATCTTGGTAACACAACGGACAGTTATTTCTAGCCATACAAGACCTGACTACTATTTCTTTGATAGGGAGAGACCTATATATCCGAAACTGAAAGAGAAATTAACGTTTAAAATGCGTGTTTAGAATCGCTGGTATAATCTGACAAAAATGATGTAACTTTCTTGCAATTTTGGGTTCAAATAACAGACAAATACTGTTTTTAAGGTTACTTTGGCTACTGTGCATCCAAAACTTGCCGCCCCCCTCTCTGACAGATTTACTAATATGCCGATTGGTTCTTTCTAATGATGGTCGAGGCTTCTGTTCTACAGTCATATTTCAGCCAGAGACCAGTCTCCTCCTTATATAATGTCTCTGATAACAGACAGGGGCTGTACATCATCCAGCACTGCAAGTTTAAAGTAGGATTAAAGTGCCACCTACAGATGGCCTGAAACATGCTGGCTTAACGGGGTAGAATTTAATTACTGGCAGGACATTTGTCTCGTTTTAAGCCTGGAAAGGGCGAGAGCCGAGGTTGGTGGCTTTTGGAGGGAAATTGGTCCTGCCATCGCTGGTGGCGAGAGATGAGGTTGACGAGGTAACAGGGGGCGAGATAACGAGGTTAGACCATAGACTGTGTATATAATGGACTGTACGTCATCGTTGACACCCATTGTGAATTTTTGAAGTCACCAAGATGGCGGCCTAGGCGCTGACATATTGGGGACATATTGGAGTAACACAGTTTAGTGATGTTTTAATTCAGCTGACAGTGCTTCCAACGAACTAAAACCATGACGAATACATAAATATTAAATTCACTATTTTGACCAGTAAACACATTTTTATGAACTGTTTGTCATTCAGTAGTCATTAAGTAATGTTTTGTACTTATATTCGTACACGAAAATCGTCATTCCGGTGGTTTCGGATTTATCCGTCATCTTTGCCGAGTAAAGTCGAAGGACACCACTGTGCATTGTGATACGTTAGTCCCTAAGTAGTGTACATCGGTTGTCCACTATATTTAGGGTGCATTATGGGTAGCAAAGTAGTGCACTTCATAGGGACTTTTGGATTCTGCTGCAGATCCACGAGCAGAAGGGAGTTAGAATTTAAGAAAAGAAGTCTGTTATTCCCACGAAAGTTCACTATCTTACTGGATGGGTGCTCGTTTGCTCTAGTCATGTTTGGACCAGAGTCTGTTCTAACTCGGTTGATGTGTTTAGAGAATTTTTTGTGCAAGTTACTCGGGTTTGTGTATGACTTTCTGCTATTGATTTGTCACAAGCTGTATAAGGGACTCGGAAGTGGATGTGCCTGTTGTATTATGTCCCAGAGCGGCAATAAAATTGAAAATACCATCTATATACACGTTACATTAGTCTAAAAAGACTGTGTCTGGTCAGCGTCCGTTTCGGTCAATGTCCTGCTTCACAGAACGTATACCCGTTTATAAGGAGTGTACATTTAGGGGTGAATAACCTCTGCACAAGTTTGGCAGCAACATTTGGAGTTGGTGTGATTTAGGATCAGGCATCACACCTTGACTGAACTGTTCTTGCTCTCTCCCTCAGTGCTGTGTTTCCATGGACCAAGCTGCTGCTTGTGGTGGCCGAGCTGAGCAGCTCCGAGCAGGAGGCTCTGGATCTGGTGCCCCTGATCACCGGCGTGGTTCTGGAGGAGCACCACCTGATTGTGGGTGTGGTGGTTGTGGTGGACCCCGGCATGATTCCAATCAACTTGCGGGGCGAGAAGCAGCTCGTGCATCTGCGGGACTTCTTCCTGGCTGAGCAGCTCTACCCCATCTCCGTGGCCTATAACATGTGAGCCGCTAAAAGGAGCTTCTTCCTGGGACCACAGCGAAGCCTCTCTTCACCTGCTGTTGTGGGGAATGAAGAGCGGAGCATAGACGGGCATCATCTACACGACCGGTTCTGTCGGCAGCACGATATTAGACAGGCAGCTTATGCAGGGCTGCAGGAGACTGGTGCTCTTCTTTGTCAAAGATTTCCTGTCTGCAATCACCGGTTAACCCATTCTGAATTCTGATGAAATGTTTTTAAACTCGCACGTTAGCCTCTTCACTTCGGGCCTGGAATGAGACGAGACATGGAACTGAAGAGGCATATGACGCTTGCACTTTATTCCTCCTCTTTGAGCCTTTTTTGGGGGTAGGTGTCCTTAATTTTTCATTCTAGAAGTGCAAACAGACTTAATGGTGTCTGCTGACTGTTTTGTGTATTTGGGGTGAAGGAAAATGCAAAAAAAAAACAAAAAAACAACCACCTCACCTCCTTTGGTGCTGACTGTGAACTTGGGGCAGCGTTTCTCCCCTGATGGACAGAACCCTTGGACATCATTAACATGATCACCGCGTGTGCTAGTTTCACCATCCCGCACTCATGCAGTTCGCTTTGTTCTTATCTTTTCGGTCTTTTACTCAGAAGTACTACTTGTTTTAACATAAAAAAGGTTTAAATATAAACCTGTTTGCTTCCAGGAGCAAAGACTTTATAACTCCTCTTGCCAACTGCAATGCACACCATTTGATAAGTAACGAGAGAGAGATTTTAAAAGACGCGCAGGAAGCACACGTCGGTTTAAACATACTGGATTTGTATCTTGGGATTTATATGCAGGGAACTAATGTACACTTAGGGTCAGTATTCAAGATCAACATCATGCCTTATGGATCCTGTGGAAATTATGATAGATCATAGCTATATGTTTAGTGAATGCATTTAATAAATCTCTAGTGTCAGTTTGTGCTTCATTTCTCATCCATGGCAGAGTAACGTCCACTTTAGTGTTAAATCTCTTCATCTGCTTAGTGTTTATCAGGCTTATTTTTAATGCACAGTTGTGACAGTAAGTACTATATAGGCGAGCTGTGCCCCTCTAAATTCTGGGTGCACCCCAGTATGACAAGTAGTCTAGAAATGCCACTGCTTTGAATTTTTGTTCCTGCCCAGAACAAATTGAGATTTAAAAGAAGCAAAGATACAGTGTAGCATGAAAGAGTTTCATACAAGGCTACACTATATGGTCATAAGTATGTAGACATTCCTTTTATTTCCGGACTCTGCCGTTTCACTTCAGTTTTCATCTGTTATTTCTGGTGAAGGTCATGGTGGCAACAGGCTGAAAAGATCTTCCCAGAATTCTCTATTCCAGCCCTGTGTAGGAACCTTATTTCTGCTGCTTGTATCTGTGACGTTATCTTTCAGACAATTTCCAATATTCATGACCATAGGTAAAGATATGCTCGTCGACTGACCTGTAAACAAAGTTTTGTTTGAGGATCGCAGCTTCATCCTAACAGCGGTACAATGGCGCTGTGCCAATCAGTACAAAACCTCCTCTTTGTCCAGAGTGTAGTAATTGATTAAATTAGCCAAATTAACTAAACATATCAAGCAATGGGAATGTTGAAACTTTTGTACATGACTGTACAGTGCTTTTAAAGTTTGTGAACCTTTTAGAATTTTTTGGTTCAGAACTGAAACGTCATCAGACTTTCACACAAGTCAGAGATAGATGGATAGATAGCTAGCAGATAAAGAGAATTAATTACTCAAATGAGATAAATATTCTACGTGCTCATTTATTTATAAATGATATACATTGTACTGTATATAACTCATTATACAGAAACAGTTGACGATAAGTTGAGTAATGGCTCCCAGTTAGTTTGTGTTTAATGTGAGACCAAATATTCTCTATAGGGTTCAAAGCAGGACTCTGGACTTGATGAACTGTGGCAGATTTACCAACGATGAGATAATCTGTTAAAATAAAAAAATCTGTGAGATTATAGAGGTCACAGATATACTACAGCTAACAGCATCAGATTATAGACCATATACACAAAGCTTGTGAACTGTTTTAAAGCTGTCACGTTTGAGCTGTCAAGCTTTGTGTATATGATCTATAATCTGATTCTGTTAGCTGTAGTATAATCAATATATTCAATATGATTGATCTGGGGCCGGACTTGATTAAAGATGTAATTTTATTAATGAAATGTGTCATGATGAGACTGTAGTGCTGTGGATATAAAATGCTGCTTTGTGTTTGATAACAATTTAGAATGTTCGGCATGCTGAGACTGTGATGTCATAATTGAAGCTACTCAACCACGTGATGTCATAATGATTCAGGTGAAGGCACCTGCTTGCAAAGATCTAATCTGCTCAGTCTGGTCTTGGTCTTTGATGTGAGCAGCAGCATGAGTTGCTTTGCGTGGATTTGGTGCCAGTGGTATGAAGTGGATGATGAAGATCAGCTGGAAATCAACCATAGTAGCCTGAAGGATGAAGCCTGTGGGGCTGATGAGGAGATTCACGTCACTCAGGTGGTGACAGGAGAGCGTGACAGAGGGCTGGCGGCCAAAGAGGAGGGTCACGTCGCTCAGGTGGTGACAGGAGGGTGTGACAAAGAGCTGGTGGACGAAGAGGAGAGTCACGTCGCTCAGGTGGTGATAGGAGGGCGTGACAGAGGGCCGGCGACTGAAGAGAACGGTCACGTGGTGGCCAAAGAGGATGGTCACGTTGCTCAGGTGTTGACAGGAGGGCGTGACGGAGAGCCGGTGACCGAAGAGGAGAGTCATGTCGCTCAGGTGGTGACAGGAGGGCGTGACAGAGAGCCGGTGGCTGAGGAAGAGGGTCATGTGGTGGCCGAAGAGGAGAGTCCCGTCGTTCAGGTGGTGACAGGAGGGCGTGACAGAGGGCCGGCAACTGAAGAGGACGGTCACGTGGTGGCCGAAGAGGAGGGTCACGTTGCTCAGGTGGTGACAGGAGGGCATGACAGAGAGCCGGTGGCCGAAGAGGAGGGTCACATCGCTCATGTGGTGGGTCAAGTGTTGGAAGAGAGTCTGCTGCTGGACATTGAAGCCGAGGTTGCAGATATTAAAAAACTCCTTCAAACCCTCCAGTTTGTTCTCCTGGAGGATGCAGAGGAGGAGACTGAAGCAGAAAATTTATGTGCTGTACATAAATGATTCTTTTACAGGAATAAATACCACGCTCAGACAAAAAAATTTAATGCAACCAAAAGTCCAGTACAGTCAAATAAAAATGTAATGGTTCACCTCGTCTGGTGCATGTTTGTGTTTCGCTTGAGTTGAGGACACACTGTTTCAGAAACGTCCGAGTTTCTCTGCATAACATGCTGTATGAGGTCACAGAGTGCTTGCTGAGTGTAATTTCTTTTACTTTTCTTCTTTATAAGTACTATTTAATTCTTTAGTCAATACCTGAATTAAAGTTCAGTCATGTCTAATAACATTTCTGGTGTCTTTCGGATGTTATGCATGGTCTGGACGATCGTTCGAGTTTATGAACGGTTTATGTGCAAAAAGCAGTTACATTCAGGACATTTATTTCAATGTCTCCCCAAATTCCTACTTGATACAGCAAACCTGAAATGAACTTTGTGTTCAGATGGACTTAGTCTATCGTAATCCCACATTTTTGTCAGGAAGCAAAACTCAAAAACTAGTTGTCCAGTGTTATCTTAAATGCACTCTTTAAGAATAACCCCATTCATAGTGCAGTAATTTCACATCCCATGTACAGCATCACTGGACGAGAAGTTTACGATACAGCCAAAAATCACAGATTTTCTTTCCTATTTTCAGCATGTCTGCAATTTACTCTGAATAATAAAATGTTTAGCAATCTAAAAAGCACCTTGCTCAAGGGCACAACAATGACAGCTAGGCAGTGCTGAGGCTCGAACCGTCTGTCCAGAGTCCTGTGTCTTATCCGTGGTGCCACCACAGTGTCCATATTTGTGAGCTACCATAGCTTATCAACATTTAGCTAACCTGACTGCTATTAGAGATTAATATGGGTGCAGAAAGTCTTTCACTGCCTTACTGCAGTAAGTAACAATGCGTTCTGTTGAGGTTCTTCTGTTGAGGTTCTCTTTGTAGCATAATTGCCCTGTTCCTTTTCTTTCTGTCTCATTTCTGTTGTGTTGTTTTTCTTGTGATTAGTACTCTTTCTGGTCTGGCTCAAGTATCCACATCCAGGTCCAGGGTTCCTCAGCTCCAGGTCTGGTTGCTCAGCCCCACTGTCTGCTCCCTGGTTTCCAAGCCCGGTCTCAAGACTCGACAGCAAGTTGTTTTTTTGTGTTCATCAAGTTATTTAACTTTAATGGCGCTCTTCAGCATCAAAGGCCATTAAACGACAGACACAAGGTTACATCAACACTCAAGGTTATACATATACTGTATATACTCTCAGGTTGTGGTAAATTTATTGTAATAAAATAACCTAATGCATGTCTTTGGGAGGGAACCGGAGTACCCGGAGTAAGCCCACGTGAACACACGGGAGGATATGCAGACTCCACACAGAGAAAGGTCCCAGATCGCTGCACCCTGGGATCAAACCCAGGGCCTTCTTACAGTGAATTGACAGTGCTATCCCCCAAGCCACTTACTCTGCCATGGATGAGAAATGAAGCACAAACTGACACTAAAGAAATATTTATTATTATGTTTATGTGCAAAAAGCAGTTACATTCAGAACATTGATTTCAATGTCTCCCCAAATTCCTACTTGATACAGCAAACCTGAAATGAACTTTGTGTTCAGATGGACTTTATATTATGGATAGGAAAGACGGACGATTCTCGTTTCTTTAAAATGGCGTTTGTTTACATCCGGACACTTTGGCTTCGGGCTCAGTTTCCGATTTTACATGGCTAGCATGTAACCATGACAACGTTTTGACATTTCGGCTAGTTTATTTACACTTTATTGTGTTCATGTAATAAATGACTTCGTAATGTACTAAATAGTATCGCACTTGATTTCACAAGTATTTTTAATCGTCCCAGTTCAGTATTTTTCACATATTATGTAGTGATGACGGAAAAATATATAAAAGTCCGCAAATTAGCAATAATGCTAACGCTAATTTAAAGACTTGAGCAACACGAGCGATTTTAATGGAAGTTGTTGGATTTATTGTGTGCTGTAAACGTTAGCAGCGCAAGATGGCGCCACTGACCCTCAATGAGCTCTGGATCGTTTTGGACAACGGCCACGGAAAGGGATCACAACCCAGGAAAAAAATTTACTGTGAATTTTCATAGTAAAACTGTGAATTGCTTGACAGTTTTAATGTGAACTTTGATAGTTTGACCATGAAGTTCAGTTATAGTATGAATTTTTGATGGTAATTTGGCCACTTCATGGTTCTACTGTAAAATTTCATAGTACAACTCTAAACTTGGTGGACTATGAACTGACCATGAATTATTTCACAGTTGTACTATGAATTTAGGTGGTAATTTGGCCACTTCATGGTTCTATTGTCAAATTTCACAGTACATTTTTTCCTGGGGAAGTCCGGCTTTGCTGCTGCGTCTTCAGAAAAATCATTGTCATACAGTTGGCTATTAAACTGTTGGAACCTTATAGAATCTAAATAAAACTGATGATTAAAGATAAGTGTAACAATAAGTTATTCATCTTTGAAATAACCATTCATCTTCCATTCATATATCCATCTCTCCCACTTCTACTTGCAACTCGTTTTAATCAAGCTCTCATGTTTGATATGAGTGTTATTGTGAAAAATCCCATGTTCGACCTTCCCAATACTGCAAGTATTTGCACTTTCGTACCCTATTGTGTTGCTGAATTGCTCGTGTCTTTAGTTCCAATAACTTGGACAATTGTAATTCTTTTGAAAATGGCATGAACTTATAAATGTTAGAATACTGAATCTCATTTAAAGATCTTATATGGCCCTTATTGTTGTTGATGTTGTTGTTATTATTATTATTATTATTATTATTATTGTCAGTCTAGTATAAAAATATTTTGGTGATAGGACCACCTAAGCATCTTTGCTCTGGAAGCCTTCTATCTCCTAGCTCTGGTGGTGACAGGAGGGCGTGACAGAGAGCCGGCGGCTGAAGAGGAAGGTCACGTTGCGGCCGAAGAGGAGTGTCATGTCGCTCAGGTGGTGACACGAGGATGTGACGGAGAGCCGTCGGCTGAAGAGGAGAGTCACGTCGCTCAGGTGGAGACAGGAGGGCGTGACAGAGAGCCGGCGGCCTGCACAGGGCACATTCAGAGGGGTTGCTGGAAAAAATGGTTTGGACTTACATCCCATTCATTGAGTCATGCTTCAGAGTCGAGTCAGAAGACCCACTTGGACTCATCAGTGGACTCTCAATGTGCCATGGAGTTCGATAGACTCTCACGTCCAGGTTCTGGCTTAATTGATGATTTTGACTTGGGTATTTCTGATGGACTTCCCACCTCCCCAAGCAGGGCTGACAGTGCTCTGGTTCTGGAGACCTCAGACAAAGAGTCTCACCATTGCAGCACCAGCCCGCCAAAGGACATCCACTCTACAAAGCCAGTTCCTGCATCGGTAGAAGAAAAAACTATCAACTTTCAGATTGGGCAAGAAGGTACGTTGGTCATTTAATACACATTTATAAATCATGCTTATCGTGGTATTTATTATTCATTCTGATCTGTACATGTGGTTATTTTTAGCTGAATAAAGTGCATCCTCTGGAAAACATCAGTGAGGAATATCAGACCACCTCTTCAGGAAATCCTCAGGAGATTCTCAGTAAGTGTGAGAAAAAAAACTCCTAATATAGCAAACATTCGATGGCATTCTGACCTTACGGTTATACGTTTGCAGCTTCACACAGAGAGTCAGAAGCTTCAGCGTCAACTTTCAAGGAGCTTCACAAATGCCTGAGCAGGATTTTCAGAGCTTGACCAAAGCTTAACCCCACCACCCGAACATCTGTAAAAGCCAAACAAATAAAGTCTTGTTTGCAATCATTCTGTCTCCGTCATTCATTTCTTTTGTTCTCTGATTTTCGCTGAGTTTTTCCCTTTGCTCATGAACTCACATCTGGAGAAACCAGTAAACCTGTCAGAGCAGCAAATCCACTGTCACTGTGTCAGTACTGGTTCCAGTACCAGAACCCTTCCACGCTTTTCCACTGTAAAAGAGCTGGTTCTCAGCTACACTCTGACTCTGACACAGCTGATTAGTGTCAACGTAAGACAAATCAACTCCTGAAGTTTTGGCCTAATCCAATTCCTTGATGTTATATTGTGTGTGACTCAACAGCGTCCTCTAGAGCCAGCAAACGTTTTGTTCTGCAGTAGATTCAGTAGATTGAAGGCTTGCCCAGCCAATTAGTTTTAACGATTGCTTAAGCACTATTTGTTAGGCTCATTTTGTCGAAACGCTACACACAGTTCACACAGGCGCACACAAAAGTAGGAGAACACATCAGATCTTGTGCAAAGTGCTGATTGCACGTGATGCTCCGCAGCTGTGCAGGTAATTAACTCCGCGATCAATAGGTTCATGTGATAGGGTTTGGTGCCGCAGCTCCGTCGCATGGTGCTATCAGGGCTGTAAAATAGGAGGACACATGCACCACATAATAAAACTAGCAGTACACGGGGTGAGCAAAGCCTTTCACAGGCTCACCGCATAACATTACCCCCCTTAAGGGTTGGCTTCCGACAATCTCCAAGGCTTCTCCGGGTGAGCCTGGACAAGTCACCAGCCTGGGCTGAACGGAGCCACGCTGCATATGTAATGACTTAGAGTGATTACATAATATAACCAAACACAGAGAGATAGATATACAATATGGACAACAGTATCAGGACTCCAATACGTTACACCTACAGGAGCTCTTCTGACATACCATTCTAAATCCATAGACATTAATATAGAGTTGGTCTTTTTCAACAAACCAACCTCACCCAAAAATGCCTTAATGGACCCTGCTTTGTGCACTGGAACTACTGGAACTACTGTGACGCTTTTGATTCCATACATCATCTGTAGGTCTTTGGTTCTGCAGACACATCGATGAGTAAATTCGTTGTGTCATCATTGAATTCCCTTAGCAAAAATGTGAAAGTATTAAAAAACATATATTTTACTGGGGCTGACATGCATCCAATTTAAACCATTAAAACCCATTCACAGCTGGGAATTCATAACAGCAACAGCATTCGTTTGTTGAAGTGATGCCACTATGAATGAGTTGTAATCAAAGCAAAAAGGGCTCCAACAAAATTTACAAGTCAGCAATTATTATTATGTTGGCCAGGCCTAACACGAACACAAACTGTACAACAACAGATGGTCTACTGTCTCTAACTTTGCATCTACAAGGTGGAGCAAAATGGTAGATGTGTCTAATAAAGAGCACAGTAAGATAACAGTGTTTAAAAACTCCAGCAGCACTGCCATGTCTGATCCACTTGTACCAGCTCAACACGCACTAACACACCACCATCACATCGGTCTCACTGCAGTGCTGAGAATGATCCACCACCCAAATAGAACCTAATTTGTGCTGGTCGAGACCATTAGATGGACTACAGTCTGTTATTATGGAACTACAAAGTGCTTCTATATGGTAAGTGGAACTTATTAAATAGACAATGAGTGTAGAAACATGCAGATGGTTTTAATGTTGTGCCTGATCGATCTTACATACAGTGGTGTGAAAAAGTGTTTGCCCTTCCTGATTTCCTATTTTTTTTGCATATTTGTCACACTTAAGTGTTTCGGAACATCAAACCAATTTAAATATTAGTCAAAGACAACACAAGTAAACACAAAATGCCGTTTTTAAATGAAGGTGTTTATTATTAAGGGAGAAAAAAAATCCAAATCTAAATGGCCCTGTGTGAAACATAACTATGGTTTATCACACCTGAGTTCACTGTCTCTAGCCACACCCAGGCCTGATAATTGCCACACCTGTTCTCAATCAGGACATCACTTAAACAGGACCTGCCTGACAAAGTGAAGTACACCAACAGATCCTTAAAAGCTACACATCATGCCAAGATCCAAAGAAATTCAGGAAAAATAGAGAAATAAATTAATAGAGATCTATCAGTCTGGAAAGGGTTATGAAGCCATTTCTAAAGCTTTGTGACTCCAGTGAACCACAGTCAGAGCCATTATCCACAAATGGAGAAGACATGGAACAATGGTGAGCCTTCCCAGGAGTGGCTGGCTGACCAAAATTACCCCAAGAGCGCAGCGACGACTCATCCAAGAGGTCTCAAAAGACCCCACAACAACATCCAAAGAACTGCAGGCCTCACTTGCCTCAGTTAAGGTCAGTGTTCATGCCTCCACCATAAAAAAGAGACTGGGCAAAAATGGCCTGCATGGCAGAGTTCCAAGACAAAAACCACTGCTGAGCAAAAAGAACACAATTTTTCCAGATCACATCTTGATCCAAGACTTTTGGGAAAACATTCTGTGGACTGGCGAGACAAAAGTAACAGAGAATTTCAGAAAAAGAACATTATAGCAACAATAAAATATGGTGGTGGTAGTGTGATACTCTGTGGCTGTTTTGCTTCTTCAGGACCTGGAAGACTTGCTGTGATAAATGAAGCTATGAATTCTGCTGTCTACTAACAAATCCTGAAGGAGAATGTCCGGCCATCTGTTCGTGACCTCAAGCTGAAATGAATTTGGGTTCTGCAGCAGGACAATGATCCAAAACACACCAGCTGAATAGCTGAAGAAAAACAAAATGAAGACTTTGGAGTGGCCTAGTCAAAGTCCTCACCTGAATCCTATTGAGATGCTGTGGCATGACCATAAAAAGGCCGTTCATGCTGGAAAACTGTCCAATGTGGCTGAATTCCAACAATTCTACAAAGATGAGTGGCCAAAACTCCTCCACAATGCTGTAAAAGACTCATTGCAAGTTATCGCAAACGCTTGGTTGCAGTTGTTGCTGCTAAGGGTGGCCCAACCAGTTATTAGCTTTAGGAGGCAATCACTTTTTCATACAGGACCATGTAGATTTGGATTTTTCTCTCTTAAAAATAAACACCTTCATTTAAAAACTGCATTTTGTGTTTACTATTACAATTAGAAGAGGAAGAAGAAGAGCAGGAAGAGGAAGAAGCAGATGGGATCATTTCCACCCGTCCCATTGAAGAAATTGACTTTTTGGTGGAAGTGGCCATATCTGAGACGGTGAGTGACTTTTTTTTCTCTCAGATACTTGGATACGAGAGCGACATGACCAACCTGTTTTCCTCCGAGGTGGACCTGGAGGAACTGAGTGAAGAACAGATGAGCCTGGACATCTCATGGGCTGAGAGAGAAGAGTCCAGTCCAGATGAAGACTTTTAGGAAGTAAAGAGGAAGAGGGGAAGAAGAAATGGAAGAGGCAAAATAGAAACCATATAGATTTAGTATAATTTAGTTTAGCATAACTTTAGTAAAATGAAAACAAAAACAACAGGAATATATTAACTAATGTTTAAATATTAATACCGTTCATAGACAGAACAGAGAAAATATAAAACAGAGATAAAGTTATAACCGGTATAAAATTTAAATAATATAATAACTTAATACACCTGAGCCGGCTCCTGCTCCTGCTACAATCAAGAAAGCCTGGAGACCTGCACCAGCAGCCAAGACTGCCACAATGCTTATATTTGTAAATAAATTTCAATAAACAGTTTACATTTTACTGTGGTGTCCTGTCACCTTTATTACCAGGTATAAATAAACAATTCTCTTAAGAATAATGAGTACATTTGTTAAGATCACATTTAGTTTAGCCTCACAGTTTCTACATTTCCTATTTTACTCTTCACTGACTTTCACAATCGCTTCAGATGATCCTGTTACATTTAAGTGACTTTCTTTCTCTTCTACAGTGTTTTAAGATCCAGATTTGTTTTGTTACAATTACTGGCACTTTAGTAAAGATTAGAAAGTGAAATCCTGCTGGGATGAGACAGGGTGGAAAGTTTAACACCTCTTCTTCAGCTTGCTATTAATTAGGTTGTTTGTATGATGTGTACCGTTTCAGAGGTTACATGTCGGACAATTTAGTTAAAGAGGAAAATAGATCATTTCGAGCAGGTTTTTATTTCTTTCAGAGCGATATTTGGTTGTTAAACTCACCGCAATTGCTAGTTCGTTAGAATCCTAGAGTTTCCTAGAATTAAAAAAGCACAGCGGGGGGAAAAGGCTTTTTCAATTACCATGGCCCCCCAACTAGGAATAAACTTCCCACTTTCGTTCGAGAATCAGACACCCTCCAAAGTTTAAGTCTAGGCTAAAAGACATACTTATTTACACAGGCTTTGACTAGATTAGACCAGGTTGCATGGTTTGGGTGGCCGAGGCCGGACGAAGTCTGAAGGGTTCATGTCTGGGGCTCCGCCTGCCTTTGTCCGCTTGCCGGGAGTGTCGGCGGGGCGGTCTGGCTGCTGAACTAGGCTGGGGTCCTCGTATCTTGACTCATGCAACCTTGCTCCTATAGAATCAGGGCAGAGCTGGGGGTTCATAGTCATAAAAGAGTCTTATGGTGATAGGAGTTGGGTTGTGTTCTTCTGCGCTCGTGGGGTTGCCAATTGTCTCAGGTGTGATCCCTCTTCTTGGCTGTGTTTCCTTCCAGCTCCTCTTTTCTTAGCTTTCTAGGCTATGAGCTATAGATGAATGCTGCCGGGGGTGGTGGTCTGGGGTATGTTGATTGCTACAATTGGCATCAGATTGGACATGGAATCAGTGGTTGTTTTAATGACACTGTGCTCTTAACAAAAACTAATTACATTGTCGGTTTTCTCTCCGAGCTGTGTTCCTTTTGGCAGTTCCGGACCCACCCATGATGTACATCTGTGGAGCTACACTGTTGCATTTAAATTCACATTTTATGCGACCCATGGACTCCATGACTTTAGTTTCGCTATTAGATTTATTTATCAGGACCGGGCCACTTAATGTCGGTGCATACTTCAATTTCTATTCGAACTTTTTGGACTCCATGACTTTAGTTCGCTCTTATGATTATACATACCCCGGGCCACTGAATTAGATGTGCATCTTCACATTCTATTCGAAACTTGACGCCATGACTTTAGTTCGCTCATTAGATTTATCATCTACGCGCCCAGGAGGTTGGGTCCTTTTTGAGTCTTGGTCCTCCCAAGGTTTCTTCCCTAGAAACTAGGAGAGTTTTTCCTTGCCACTGTCGCCCTAGGCTCGCTCAATTTGGGATTGGACGTAGTTATTAGGAGATAATCTAAACTTGTAAAGTTGCTTTGAGACAATGCTCCATTGTAAAAAGCGCTATATAAATAAATCTGACTTGACTTGACTTGACTAGTTGAAGCAGCCGAACGACCGGTGGTGGTGGCCGGCAGCAAAATTCAGGATAAAGCGTTAAGTCCGATCGGCCTGACTCGCTTGTGATTACGTTTATATCCTGTTCAAAAACGTTTTTTTTGTGTTTCATTCTCATCCGGAGGCTAAACTGCAGCGAAATAAGGCAATAAAATACGTCAAGGTTTGTTTTAGTCGGTTTTGTTCCCGGTGCTAATGCAGCGTGACCTACTTGCTCAGGTCTGTCTTAGAGCCGTCCTAAAATTGTCCTGAGGATCCGGTAATGGAGCTGATGATGAATTTCTGGTCTGGTTCTGGACAAACTGCTAATGAGTCTTACCCTCCGAGCTTGCTAATGCTAATGCTAGTTGTTGTAGTTTAAATGTCGTTCGATTAACTATTTACGTTTGATATTTTTTGTCTTTTGGAGGCTCAAATGTCGCTTAACATTAGATAATAAACTAAATTAACTAATTTAAGGACACGTTTCTTCTCGGTGCGATCGCTTATTGCTGATACTAATACAGCGCGGATTGCTAGCTAAAGCCCCCGACCGTGGTGTGTCGGTGGCCGGCAAGCAAATTCATGAACAGCCCGGCGTGCTCTAGCGGCGTAGTTCTCATAAAACCAGTTCTTAGTGTTATATTGTCTCATATGAAGGACACACAACCTGTATAATGTAGAAAACTATTATATTCTTGACTCCCCAACTCCAAAATGCTATGAAAAATGTCTTCAACCCACCTGTCAGGATAGTAGGTCAAATGTCTTATGAAGATTTGGACGTATGTTTGAATTATTGTCCAGCAAATTAAACAGTCCAGCAGTTACCATCTTTTATTGTGGCGGACAATAGCGTCAGTACTATTTATTGTGCTGGAGGTTAACCACTGTACTGTTTATTGAGCTGGATATCTCTTGATGCATGCTCAATATCCAGGTAAGAAAATCCCAGAAGTTGAATCTGTTCATCTGGACATAATGTTTTGTCGGAGAAACGTTTCGTCACTCATCTGAGTGACTTCTTCAGTCTCAGCTAGTTGGAAAATTTCCCCAATCTTATATACAGCACATTTGCATAATGACTGGTACCAGCACCATTGCATAACAAACAATTGAGTATATGGAGTATATACAGTATATGTAAATACCTTGAGTGTTGATGTAACCTTGTATCTATTGTTGAATGGCCTTTGAGTGCCATTAAATTTAAATAACTAAAGCCTGAGACCAGGCTTTGAAACCAGGGAGCAGACAGTGGGGCTGAGCAACCAGACCTGGAGCTGAGGAACCCTGGACTCAGACATGGAGACTTGAGACCAGACCAGAAAGAGCACTAAGCACAAGGATGGCAGCGCAGGAAGATATGGAGTAAGAAAACCAGATTTAGGACCTTGAAAACTAGACTAGGAGAGGATTATTGGATTACGATAGACTAAGTCCATCTGAACACAAAGTTCATTTCAGGTTTGCTGTATCAAATAGGAATTTGGGGAGACATTGAAATAAATGTCCTGAATGTAACTGCTTTTTGCACATAAATCATTCATAAACTCGAACGATCGTCCAGCCCATGCATAACGTCCAAAAGACACCAGAAATGTTATTAGACATGACTGAACTTTAATTCAGGTATTGACTAAAGAATTAAATAGTACATACAAAGAAGAAAAGTAAAGGAAATTGCACTCAGCAAGCACTCTGTGACCTCATACAGCATGTTATGCAGAGAAACTCGGACGTTTCTGAAACAGTGTGTCCTCAACTCAAGCGAAACACAGACATGCACCAGACGAGCTGAACCATTACACATTTTTATTTGACTGTGCTGGACTTTTGGTTGCATTACTTTGGTTGCAGGTGAACTGGTCCAGGTGGCTAACGGTGGTAGTGTGTGAAGAAGATGCTGTTTGTGATGGGTCAATTGAGAAATAAATTTAATAAATACAATGTAAAAAAATGCACGAATGACTGGTTAAATGAAAAGAATCCAAGCCAAGTGACAACTGTTAATTCTGAACATCTCCTATACAACTTGCTATTACTTGGGACTGTGGTAGCGTAGCGATTAAGGTACTGGACTATGGACCAAAAGGTCCAGGGTTCAAATCCCACCTCTGCCAAGCTGCCACTGTTGGGTCCTTGAGCAATGCCCTTAACCCACAATTGCTTGAATTGTAAGATCGTACCAATTGTAAGTCGCTCTGGATAAATGCTGTAAATGTAAATGCAATTTCTGTATTTAGAGGAGATTTGGGACAAAATGACATGACATGTAACTTCTCCACCACCTTGGTCTGTCTTTGTGCAGAATGGATGGTCAGAGATACCCATCGGGATTCAGCCCCAGCCGTCTGGAGCCTTAGAGAGACTCTGCTTCCTATAGCAGACCACAGACTCCAGCAGCTCATTTTCATCTCAACCTCTACACATCACCAGCAGGGGGCAGCACAGGTACATTCCTCATAAACACTCAGTCAGCGCTTCGTCAGTAACACCTGTACACCTGCTCATTCCTGTAACGATCTAATCCAAAGTATTTTGTATGATTAAGTTCCTCGTCTGAAAATGTTTTTTATTCTGTTTTTGCTCTGCTTCACAAAAGATGATGATGTCATTTGTATAATTTTGCAGAATATTCATGTAGCTGTAATACAAAACATCGTGTCCTTGGTGTCATGGATGTGTACCTTTTACCCTCAGCAAAAGACATCCTGTTTCAAAATTGAGTTAAATCTTCCTTGAGGCTTTTGATTTAAATAAGATTAGAAATACTTTTACTCAAGTAAAGAACTTGTGTTCTTCTGCCACCTCTGTTTATGGACTTTGCTTTAAGCAGGAAGTTGATGAACTGTGATGAAGGTTAAAAGCTGTGAAAGAGTATTATAATAAGAATAGTGAGTTTAATTAAAAGTGTACTAAGTTTTCAGAGGTGTTCTGTACAACTCATTCTACTGCCAGTGTTTATTTGTGGAGATTACATGATTATGTGCTTCATATTATGAACCAATGTATAACAAGCATAATCACTATAAAGTGCAACAGGAATACCAGAGTAGTGTCATGGTTAAATATATAGTAAACACAATTTACCTCCGATGTCACTGGGACAGAAGGAGAAGGATGACTCAGCACTTTCTCAGATGCCACTGCCCCTCTAGAGCCTTTGGAGTTCAAAATAGCCTACACTATCATAGATACGCCACTATACCATAGTATAACATCAAACACTATTCTTTTTTTTGTCTTCTCCGAGCATATCTTTACCCCAAAGTCCCACACGATTCCTAGATAGCGTGTGAAAGTTATTCTTGCAGCAACGACTATCCTGCATTCCAGTGTCCTTCTTCTTTTTCGGTGAGCTTTTTTATTGTGTCATATTTGAAAGAATCCTGAAGGAAAATCAGATAAAAAGGTAATTCCAATAGCCACTAGCTTCTCCTTCCAAATTTTCTCTTGTCGATACTCTGATTACCTTCAGGGGTTTGCTGGGGTTTGCTGGGGTTTGCTGGGGTATGCTGGGGTATGGGGGGGTGGGGGGGGTGGAGGAGTAGAAAACAAAAGAAGAAAGACAGGCACAGATAAAGACATAAACCTCCTATCTTTGATCAAATCTAAAAATGGTAAGGTAAATTGTCCTCATCAAATAACGTTAATCCAAACTTGTACCTCTTAAAAAAAAAAAAACAAAAAAAAAAGGTTACGTTTGATAAAATACAGACATTATGCCCAGCTTTCCATGGGGTTGGTAGAAACAACTTACAGTGACGGTTGATAGTTTGTGAACACTTTAGAATGTTCTACATTTCTGCATAAATATGACCTAAAAACTCATATATTTTAAAAACAAGTCCAAAGTAAACAAATGAGACCAAAATATTAGGGACTTGGCATTATTTATTGACTAAAAATATCCCAGATGTACATAATTAGTGAGTGGCAAAACGTATGTGAACCTCTAGGATTAGCAGTTTTAATCTTGAAGGTGTGTTGAATTAGGAGTCAGGTGTTTTCAATCTTTAGGATACAACAGGTTGTGGAGTGGGCACCCGTTTTATTTAAAGAACAGGGATCTATCAAAGTCTGTGCTTCACAGCACATGTTTGTGGAAAAGGTTGGTGATGCTCATCCAGGCTGGAAAAGGTACAAAAACCATCTTCCACCAGTTTGGGACTCCACCAATCCACAGGTCAGACAGATTGTGTACAAATGGAGGAAATTCAAGGACCATTGTTACCCTCCTAGGAGGTGTCGGACCAACAAGATACTCCAAAGAGCAAGCATGTTGTATGTAATAGTTGGAAAGGTCACAAAGGACCCCAGGGTACACTTCTAAGCAACTGGGGAAAAAGCCTCTCACACATTGGCTATGTTAAGGTTCTGAGTCCACATCAGAAGGAACATGTGAACCAACAATGGTGTGCTGGCAGGGTTTGCAAGGAGGAAAGCCACTGCTAAAATCAAAAAGAACTATTGGCTGCTCATCTTGTTCACCCTTATCCCCTTGTGGTATGTATCAGGGTTTGGGCCGCTGTTTTGTGCAGCTGGGCCAGGACGGCTTGCCATCATATGGTGGGGTGGAACATTGAATTCTGAATTTATCTCAGAGAATTTCTAAAGGAAAAATGTCAGGACATCTGTCCATGAACTGATCTAAAGAGAAGGTGGGTCATGCAAGCAAGGACAACGACCCTAAGCAACAAGCCGTCTACCCAAAGAATGGTTTACAGAAGAATAAAGTTCATGTTTGGAATGGCCAAGTCAAAAGGCCTGAACCTTAAATCCAATGGAATGTTGTTAGGACATGAAGAGGCAGCAATGTGAGGAACCCACCACCATCCCAGAGCTGAAGCTGTTCTGTACGGAGGAATGGGCTCTAAAGTTCCTCCAAAGCCGGGTGTGCAGGGACTGATCAACCGTTACAGGGCAAACGTTTAGTGGCAGTATTGTGCTGCACCGGGGGGTCACACAATACTGAAAGCAAAAGGGTCACCATACTTTTGCCACTCACCAATATGTCATATTGGATCATTTTCCTCAATAAATAAATGACCAAGTATAATACTTTTGTCTCATTTGTTTAACTGGGTTCTCTTTATCAGCTTTTAGGACTTGTGTGAAAATCTGATGTTTTAGGTCATATTTATTCAGAAATATAGAACATTCTAAAGGCTTCACAAACTGAAACACCACTACATTAATAACTAAATAATTAATAACTCGTCACCTCACAGGATTAGTACAGGATTTCTGGATCAGTATTTGGTCCCTCCTCTTCTCCCTGTACATATATATCTTTGGACTTTGGATGTTCCTGTACTCGCAGTATTGCTGCTTCCTGTTTGGTGCTGGAGACAGCTCACCTACTGGATGACGACAATGTTCTTGTCACTATGTGCATGGGCCAAGGGTTGTGACTTGCGATACTATTAAACAGGGTTGATATTATCGGATCATCAATACTGAAAAAAGACTGACTTAACACCTGGGTCACGCTGCGATTATATCACGATACACTGCGATACGATGCATATTGCGATATTCCACATAGTTCACTGAAAACTAAACACAGAAGAGAAAAAAAATTAGTGTACAATCTGAATCTTAAAAGATCACATTGTTAGTTCCGTGGAAAAACTTAGTCAAAATACTAATTACACCGCATTTAAAACGTTTTTTTCTTAAAAAACAAAACAAAACAAACACAAAATATATTCTGAGTGAAAATCGGTGTGTTGGAGTTTTTGTATTGTATGTAGTTATTGCGAAATAAATATTGCGATAAATTGCTGTATTGCTTTTGTAACATAGCTTTAACTTTGAAGCAATTCCATGATTTTATTCCAAATTTCTGAAAATTCATCTGCGACTGTGAAACTGCTGGAAAATGATTTAACGTGAGGCCGGCATTAATTGAACACTGATGAACATGCAGGTCTTTTGAAATGTTTTTGTAGCAGTTTCTAGCTTCAAGCATAGTGCACTCTTCTTGCGAGTTCCTTTGAAAGGTGCATGGTTCAGAGGAACAGATCATTTTTCAGAGTTCTTCAGACTGAGTGAATTGTTTATGGGGCAAACACTCACGCCTAAGTGCAAACAATATGCTCAGAATTTTCAGCCTGACACAAAGTAAAGCGTCTAGTTTTGCCATCGGCGCTGGATAATTAAATAATTAAACGATAAAATCCAGAAGAGGTTTGGGAGAATATCATGTGGTCAGATGAAACCAAAACAGAACTTTTTGGTAAAAACTCAACTCGTCGTGTTTGGAGGAAGAAGAATGCTGAGTTGCATCCCAAGAACACCATACCTACTGTGAAGCATGGGGGTGGAAACATCATGCTTTGGGGCTGTTTTTCTGCAGAGGGGACAGGACGACTGATCCGTGTTAAGGGAAGAGTGAACGGGGCCATGTATCGTGAGATTTTAAGCCAAAACCTCCTTCCATCAGTGAGGGCATTGAAGATGGAACATGGCTGGGTCTTCCAGCATGCCAATGATCCCAAACACAGCGCTCGGGCAACGAAGGAGTGGCTCCGTAAAAAGCATTTTATGGTCCTGGAGTGGCCTCGCCAGTCTCCAGACCTCAGCCCCATAGAAAATGTGTGGAGGGAGTTGAAAGTCCGTGTTGCCCCAAAACATCACTGCTCTAGAGGAGATCTGCATGGAGGAATGGGCCAAAATACCAGCTACAGTGTGTGCCAACCTGGTGAAGACTTACAGGAATGTCTGACCTCTGTCATTGCCAACAAAGGTTATGTTACAAAGTATTTCTTTAAAAATCCTACAATGTGATTTCCTGGATTTTTTTTCTCATTGTGTCTCTCATAGCTGAAGTGTACCTATGATGAAAATTACAGACCTCTCTCATCCAAGTAGGAGAACTTGCACAATCAGTGGCTGACTAAATACTTTTTTGCCGCACTGTATAACTGATTATTAATAATATTACTATTATTTTTATTAACATCGACCCAAACCTGAATATTTTATAAGCAGTAAAATAGTTCAGTGGTTCTAAGGAGGAGGGAACAACATGTTAAGATGAAAAAAGTGTTTTTAATCAGTCTTGTGCCAAGTATGAAAAGGCTGCCAGCGGAGAGGCTTCATGAGGTGCAGAAACGATGGTGATTGGTCACTGAGTTTTTGTCTGGCGGCAAAAATGAAACATTACATGAAATTTTCGCAGTTTGGTGTGGAAAGTGCCATCATTATACACAGGCTGGAATTTATTTACTGTCGTCCAAATGAATCACACGAAAAATAGCGTCTGTCACCCATCCTGAAAAGAATGACACCACTTTTTCTTTAAAATAGATCATATATTTGTGGTTAGTAGATAAAAGCCATACTGGTGAGGTAAACCTACAATGAAAGTGGAGATCAGGATAACTACTGACATATGAACTACTAGAAACAGAATGCTGAAATTAATCTATAGGTGCACATTCTTCTATCACCTACTCGAGGCAAAGTTCAGCTTATTAAAACATTTTTGCCTTTTTGTGAGAAACCATGAAACATTTGATCGAATCGACAAACAGAAACTAGAAGAACTTTGTTCAGAGTTTCTAAAAATGGCATCAGGTTAGGTCCTACTCAGTGGCCGAGGAATCCAGAAGGTTTTGCTGAGAACCCTCTTGCGATTTGTCAGGACTCCTAATTCTCATGTTGCTTAAGCTGTTATGAATAGCCAGGTGCTGATTCAGGTTGCCTTTCTGAGTGAACCCTCTCCCGCAGATGATGCATATGTACGGCCTCTCTCCTCGGTGGATGCGTTCGTGAGTGTTCAAGTTCCCTTTCTGAGTGAACCCTCTTCCGCAGAAGCTGCACCGGTACGGCCGCTCGCCCGTGTGCACCGCGTAGTGAACCTTCAGGGTGGCTTTGGAGTGTAAGAGCTTTCCACAGATCTCACAATGAAACCCTTTGCCGGGCTTTTCGGCCGGCTTTTCGGGAGGCAGACACTTGTGCGTCCTGAGCAAGTTCTTTTGGGGGAAGACGACCTTGCACGTACGACACGTGTTGGCATTCTTCCTTCTGTGAGATTTCATGTGTAAGGTAAGGCCGTTTTGCCTCGGGAATGTTTTTCCGCACTCGATGCAAGTGTACTTCACCTTGGACGACCCTGGCCTGGCTTGGTGACTCGGTAAATGTAATCTGCCAAAGTAATTCAGGATGCGAGCGCCACCTGCGCTAGACATGTACTCGGAACCCATTACGAGGTTTTGCGAGCCACCCTCCTCCTGTCCGTCAAACTCCGCGTCTTGCGAGTGCTCGCCCACCATAAACTCAATGGGCATGCAATGTTGGTCGAACTCCAGTGGATCATCACTTTCCACTACTACATCCTGAACAGTGCCATCCATGGATATGAACTTGGTGGTGGTCGCTCTTGGGGAATCAGGCGGCATGGTGGGGTCATCGGGAGTCTCTGAAAACGCGGACGACATGAAATCCAACTCATCGTTGTCCTCAGCTTGATCTTCTGGATTCTCACGGCTGGCCGATGGATCAGAGGGCGTCTTGCTTTGGTCTGCCTCTGCATCATTACCTGCTTCTGTATATAGAGCACATTAAACCAAATCAAAAACACTAACATACAAGACATAGCAATGGAAGATGGGTATGGAGTTACTTTCATGCCAAAAGCCTTCCAACATAAATCCAAGATAACTCCTTAGTTTTGAGACAATCTGTTGGTTTACTGTTTTAACAGTGTGAACTAGAGACGCACCGACTGCAATTTTCTTGGCTGATTCCAATTTTTTTAAACATATGACTGGCCGATTCTGATTTGGGCCGATTCCAAGAATTATATATACTTTTCTTTTAGTGGATCATTAAAAACAAAGAGATAAGCAGTTGCTGGCTTGTGTCTGGCTCTGCATGCTCAGCAGAGTTTGTTTCAGAGAGGTGATGCTGTTTTAAATGTCTTATTATTGTTCGGAGTTGTTCCACCGCTGCTTGCTTTCTTCATGCATACAGCAAACAGCACTCACTGTGAAGAACTAGAACGCTGAACACATGGCTGTGACCTAAATAACACTGTATCTAAATAGTAAGACACTATTTAGTGTACCAAGTAGGAGCATTGGAGCACAACTGAAATATAACACTTCAGCACCGATCTGTCTCGTACACAAACACACAGTTTAAAGCTCGAACTCTGTTAAAAGCAGGATTGCACCACAGTTAGTTCCGACCCCGCAATCTGATTGGCTGAGAAATGCTCCAGCCGTGCCATTATTGCACGATAAAGGCACTCGTGCAATAACCGACGCTCTATAAGTGTTACTCCCCGGCATACACACGTAACTTAGCAATGACGCAGCCAAGTTATAATGAGTGAAACACTGCTGAAATAAAAGCTATACCGTATTTTCCGGGCTATAAAGCGCACCGGGTTATAAGGCGCAATATCAATGATCGACTGCTAACGGATCTATTTTCATACATAAAGCGCACCGGGTTATAAGACGCATTAAATGAAACAAAACTCAAGTTCCGTCGGAAGCTCAGTTACAGCTACCAAGGCCGTGCTAAAACAGTTTGACAGATTTATGAGCTCCGTGTACCATCTACAATCGGTTCTAGGTCAGAAGGCTCAACCAGAATTAATTCATACATTAGACACACCGCATTTTAAGGCGCACTGTCGATTTTTGAGAAAATTAAAGGATTTTAAGTGCGCCTTATGGTCCAAAAATTACGGTAATTAGTTTATAAATTCTATTGGTTTTGAAAAGAATTTAAATTTGGAAGATGAAGCTATTAATGACCAACATGAGCCAAAGGTTTGTAACCTTTAGGATTTGGAAGCTCTGGAAAAGCCAAACGAAGTCAGTCCTTTAAATCAAACGTCCGGCTCTTAATGGATTCACAGCTCGACTGAAGAGCAACGAGACTGAAGATCAGTTTTAGTCCCATCAACAAAAATGAACTGAATCAGACTCATCCCTCACAGAGACGTCGTTTGCTGGAGTTAAACTCAGAGTCTTTCATTAAACACCATCCGCGGCTGATCGAAGCTTCATTCATCTGAAAGGTTTGTTATCTGTAAGTCCAGCTCTTAACCCTCTTACATTTCTGACTGATAAGATTAACATTACAAATTTATAATCGCTAATCAAATGGGATCCAAGACTTTGCTTATAATACCAGGATTATAATTATGTATAATAAACAGTTATTGGTCATTCTGTTCCTCGACTTTAATGACTGAAGGGCTTAGCTGTGGGGTAACGATAGAATGGAACTATTTTACCTCGCGGAAGGCTGATAAACAAATCATTTCTGTCCTCTTTATCTTAAAATCTAACAATACATGGCAATAACGGAACTGTGGCCTCGTGCCTATGACCGCATCACACCCGTGCCAATATCTCGCATTAAAGCACTCCCTCTTGTGTATTATTGCTTAATTATATTGTGAATTACTGTTAGTGAAAGCAGTGTGTCGTGCACTACGCAAGTGTGGCTATCTGTGATCGGCACAAAATCAGTTATATGAGACTAAAAACACTGAAAATCGGCTGATTCCGGTCACTGGCCCATCGATCGGTGCATCTCTAGTTTGAACTATGCTTATTCTGATCAGGATCACAGTGGGGTCCTAGAATTCCTTGGGCACACAAGAAAGCGTGCCTTGGATGGAATGCCAGTCAATATGCAGGGTCCAGCAGGGATTGCTGTTGCAGCAAGAGTTCACCCCGCCACAGTCTGTCCTCCCTCGGACAGAGGCATGTGTCCCCCCGGGAGTGACCTGGTTGAAAGGCCCTGCTAGGGCTCGAAACCACGGTAGGGTCAATCTGTTCCTGAAACTTATATGATTTTGAGAAGAGTGAAATACACTCACCGAGCACTGTATTTGGACCACCAGTACACCACCTCACTCATGCAATCATCTACTCAGCTAATCGTGTCCGCAGGCATTTGTTCATTCGTTCACTTTCTCATCTACTTAATCCTGGATAGGGTTGCGGAACAGCCAGTGCCAAGCTGGGTGCTAGGCAGGAACAACCTTAGACAGGGTGCCAATCCGCATTCACACTCATACACACTGCCCACTTAAGCGTAATCAGTCACCCTAAAGCATGTATTTGGAATGTGGGAGGAAACTGGAGCACCAACGCAGGACATGCAGACTCCACACAGAAAGGACCCACAACAATCCACCTGGGATCAAACCCAGGACCTTCTTGCTGTGATTTGGCCTGACAGTGCTACCCACCGAGCCACCGTGTCACCGTTGAGTCAGCAGTGCTTTTCAGAAAATCAGGCAGTTACAGGCCAAATCAAATATCAGAATGGGGAACAATGTGATCTTAGTGATTTTGCCATAGCATGATAGCTGGTGACAATTTGGGAATTTCTATAACTGCTGATCTCCTTGGAATCTCACAAACAACACAATCTAGCGTTCACTCAGATTGGTGCAACAAAGAAAAAACATCTAGTTAGCGAAGAATGGCCAGACTGGATTGAGCTGACAGAAAGGCTAGGGTAAGTCAGAAAATCAGCGCGAAGGTCCTGGGTTTGATCCCAGATGGAGCTGCCTGGGTCTTTTCTGTGTGGAGTCTGCATGTCCTGCCCGTGTCTGTGTGGGTTTACTCTGGGTACTCCTGTTCCCACCCACAGTCCAAGGACATGCATTAGGTTGATTGATTAAGCTAAATTGGCCCTGAGACTAGCTTCGATCTAACCTTGAGTGTTGATATACCCTTGTGTCTGTCCCTGAATGATCATTGATGCTGAAGAGCGATGTTAAATAAACAAGCAAACTCACAAAAGCATATGTCAAAGCTTGACTCAGTTGGGCTACAACAGGGAGGCCCTACCCAGTATTAGTAGTGTTCCTCAAAGTGCTTGGTGTGCGAAGGCTTCAATCCAAACAGTGCCTCTTTAGACAAACATGCTCCAACCACAGTGTCCCTTCTCAGAGTCATTAAAGTCCAAGTCGCATTCACAGCATACTGCAGATGCTCTTATCCAGGGCGACTTACAACGTACGATCCATGGACCTTGAGCAAGTGGCAGATTGCCAGTGCCAGGATTTGCCGGTCAATAGACCAGTACCTTACCACCGTACCACCATGGCACAGTCCACAATGCAGTAATAATAGTTTTTTCCTGCATAGAGAAGTACGAGGCATATCACATTACGTTCAGCTTGACAGATACGGCTCATAGAATCAGCAGTGGACTCTACAAATAAAGTTTGCGAGGGGGAAAATCATGACGGACAGTGAAACAGTGCTCTCTATATAATAGGCAATTAAAAAGTCAGGTGTCTGTCCTAAAAATGTCAGGATCCACAGGTATTAAGTCCGGTTCAGACATTAATGAGAAGGGTATGACACACTTCTTATGCCAAAAGCATTAAGTCCTCATGATGTAGGTTGCTCCTGGCTTTGGGAGTCAGCCGCTATAGGTTGTGTAACTTAAAATGTCGTGACGGAACAATTTTGTGAAGGCAGCACTTTTACAAAAGTTTTACTCTATTAAGTTAGAATAAAACTTATATATACAGTACTGGACTGGTAGCCTAGTGGTTAAGGTTGTGGACTATGGACCAGAAGGTCCTGGGTTCAAATCCCACCTTCACCAAGCTTCCACTGTTGGGTCCTAGGCTACCACTAACTAACCATTTTATATTAGTTTTATTATAACTTAGAGTACAACTTTTGTAAAAGTGCTGCCTTCACAAAATTGTTTCGTGTCATGACGTTTTAAGTTACACAACCTGTAGCGGCTGACCCACAATAGCTTGGACTGTATCAGTTGTAAGTCGCTCTGGATAAGGGCGTCTGCTAAATGCCTAGCTTTAGATTTATAATACAATAGCTTAGCTTATGGTTTGCTGTTTAGAAACTGTGTACGTTAACACGGTACGTTTATGCTGTACTTAATTCAATGCTGAATAGGGCACTTCAATAATTGGTTCTGGGTTGTTCTCCGAGCTTGGCAATTGTATTGCAAACGTTTCGTCACCAATCGTGGAGACATCATCAGTGCGGTTGTAGGTGCTGTTTCTTCTTGTTATAGATCATTGGCAACGTCGGGTGTTTTGATACAAAATTTGCGTCATGGAAGCAGCTGATTGGTTGGCTGGTCTGAAGGGGCCGTTGTGGTTTGAATTGGGCGATTGTGATTGGTTGAAGGGAATACAATTGCCAAGCTCGGAGAACAACCCAGAACCAACCAACTCAACCCGGGCTACCAATATTCAAACTTCAATAATTATTAAATAAAATATGCCTTAATTGTATACAATCCAAATCAGAAAAAGTAGGGACAGCACAGAAATTTAGAAAATACAAACAAAACGTGTTCCTTACATTTACTTTTATTTCAGATATTTGACGTTTTATCTGGTCAACTTAATTTCATTTTTTAATAAACACCCATTTCTGCACTTCAGGCCTGCAACACATTCCAAGAAAAGTTGGGATGGCAAAGCATTTACCACTTTGTAATGTTTCCATTCCTTCTCACAACACTTCAAAGAGGTTTTGTCTCAGAAGACACCAAGCACTTTAATGTTTCAGGTGTGTTTTTTCCATTCTTCCTGCAAACACGTCTTATGGTGTCCAACAGTATGGGATTGGGAAAGTCTCCACACACTATTTACTGGGGACAGATCAGGACTGCGGGGAGCCAGCCCAGTACCCATATGCTCTTTTTCGACTGCAATGCCTTTGTAATGTGTGCAGCATGTTATTCTGCATTGTTGAAAAATGCACGGACGTCCCTGGAAAAGATGTCGTCTTGAAGGCAGCGTATGCTACTCTGAAATCTCAGTGTACTTTCCTGCATTAATGCTGATTTCACAGAGCTGTTAATTACTTTTTCCAAGGGCACTGACAGCCCCATACCATGACAGATCCTGACTTTTGGACTTGTTGCTGATAACAGTCTGATAAAAGTTAAAGTAAATGTAAGGCAGACTGCATTTTTTCTCATTTGCTTTCTCCATACCATCCCAACTTTTTGATTTGGGGTTGCAGTTATTAGAACTCCTAAAACACACTGCTCGTAAAAAGTGTTTGCTTGAGTCAGTTGAAGGCGCAGTACCCGTCCATGTGTGCACATGATCATGAGTGTACCACCTCCGCCTCATGTTGAGCCAGGAAAAAAACCCAAATAAGTTACAGCTGTTTGGGTAACAAAGCTCTATCCAGAAACGACTGGCTGACATGTGGCAGCCATGTTGTTTATACGTGTCAGTATGTTTTTAATAACAGTTGATGTCCAAAAACTGCAAGTTGGCAAAGCTAAATATAGTCTTATGCAAAAGTGATTCGGGATACAACACAACCTGTGCATTCGAGCGTTGTTGTTGGGATTTTCCAATTAATAGTTCACTGCCTGACCTTCCATTCCTCTGGACATTTTTAGTACCTGGCCAGGTCAGACACACCTCCAAGACTCAAATGCAGGTCTCTGCTGTGATGGGCTAGCAGATCAGACCGGTGCACCACCCACACACCACAAAACCATTACTTTTGACAGGAAATCAACTCCATAAACCTCAAAAAGACATTCAGTACGTCCTACCTGCACGGGCAGAAGAAATTTCCTGTTCAAAATGCTCCTCTTTGATGCGCTGCACTTCACTGTGGTAACGGCTTTCAAGCTACATCAAGGAAAGTAATTCCAATTAACATTTAAGTAAGTCAATACTTGCTCTAAAACATGAATTTTTCTACACAGGACATAAAAAAAGAATACATGTCAAATAGTGGCAGAAAATCTAACCTCTTCCTCTGACTCAACAACATCCACATCTTTGGCCTTCTTTTCTGGTCTGGGCTGCTTGCCATCCCACAAACTGGAGCACCAGTCCTTCCCAAAGATTTCATTGATGGATGGTGAGTCTGGTGCTTTATTACAAAGAAAGAGCCATGAAAACATTTTAATACACAATGCAATTCATTACAGCCCCTCATTATAGGCACTTAAAGGAATACTCCAGCATTTTGAAAGACTTTAGTATTTTTCTTTGTCAAAGACCGATTGATCACGTGGCGTTCAAACACTATTCATCGTAAATGTGTAAAATGTGCAATGGGCATTTGAGGAAAGTCTTTCTAAATAAGTAGTATACTGTCCACTAGTATGGCTGGGCAGGGCTATTTAAAAGAAAAATATATATTTCTATGTTAAAATGGGATTAATCAAGAGTAAACATGATGGAGAATTCAGTCAAGGTTTGTCTCTGGTGGGTGTGACAAAAATGTTCACACAGCCTACTGTATAATTAGTGCCTATAACTGCATTACTTGTGTTTATTATGTACACTAATGTCCAATAAATAAATAAATAAATAAATAAAAAATTCGGCAACTTGCGCTTTGTTTATGTGCCAAACATTGCTAAAGCAAAATAAAGTTGTTAGAGAAGAGAGTCCACAAAAGTGGAATACCTAAAGGTCTACCTAAGATTCGACACCAGTCAATTATTGTCAATGTACTATGCCATACTAATTTGCATCAAACTAAAAGTAAAAGTAAGATGCCCCTTTGTAACAATGCTTTTTGCTGGACAGGGTCAGAGATAATTCAAAGGTCCTGGTTCCAATTCACCCAGTTAAAAAGGAAACCCTTTACAGAGGTGTGTAATGCCAAGCTGCTTTAAAGGTATATGCCGCATAATAGCCAAAATGACCCAATCGCAGTGGTCCCGCCCCCTCGCATTATTGCGGCACAGGTCGTGCACCTCTAAATTTTTGTAACCTGGCACTCACGGCTGCTGGTGGTATGCTTCTACAGACATTTACATTTATGAGAGATCACAGAGATACTCAGATGACGAAACATTTCTGAGAATACTGCAACAATGGAAGCGTCAGGTATACATGTTCCGTGTGTGGGGTCATGGACTACACTCTCAAGCCAAAGTACAGCTGAGTCTTTAAATGTGCTCGTTCTTCAGTTTCTACACGCTTCTCAGTTCCCTGCTTGCTTCTGAAATTGTACATACAACAGAAAATATGTCGTGCTGTCACATAAAAGACAGTTTTTCATGCCATAAATGTGTTGGTAGTGGTGGTGGGTGGGTGTAAGGAGGGGCTGGCGAAATCAAAGCGCTGCACACAGCTTTACACTGAAATAAGATTTTTGCCTTCTTAAAAAGTAAAAACAAATACAGTGGTACCTCAGTTCTCGATGCATTTTGAATAGAAAATTTGTCTCGATTCTGGTCATTTGCTAGGTACTCTGCACACTTGCTAAACATGTATGAGTAGAGCCATGTGACTGATGATGGATTGTTGAACATATCTCCATCATAAATCAGGAGCACCTGTACAATACAACTCCATTAATGCATATAATGCCTCATACAGTGGATTTTCTGGGGGTCTGGAATGGATTAGTTCAATTTACCTTATGGGAAACATTTGCTCGTTACTCATAGCTTTCGGTTCTCGAGAAGCCTTCTGGAACAAATTATCGACAAGAACTGAAGTACCACTGTGGATATAGTTAGTAAATATACTATTTTACATTTCAAACATTATATACGTCAACAGGTGTACAAACTATGGGTAAACAAAAACATTAGTCACTTTGCATGTTTAAGATGGTAGTAACTTCAGGCTCCTGCAGATGCCGTTGCATGAGGATGATCGGGCTATAAATATCTGCAGGTCGTGCGATGGGATTCACAGATTGAGAAGAGGTGGTACAGTGCAGTGAATGTCTTGTTCAATGTGTGGAAAATGGGACACAAAGCAGATGATAATGATTGGCAAAGGAGTGATTGCTTTTGGGCATGCCAAAGGCCACAGTGTGAACGAAGTAGATGAATTTGCTGGTGTATCGAAGTGTATGGTCATACGGGTCTATCAGCAGTGGCAAATATCCCAGTCTACAGGAAATTCTCATCAGAATTGTGGCGGTATTACACGCTATTAGGTACGTGTAGTATAGTAAGTGACAGATAATTTGTCTAGTGAGTACATATTGAAACAGGATTATTTGCCTTTCAAACAGCAAGTCACTGGATTAAACAAACAGATATCGGTTATGGTTTATTCATTTATTTAATGCCAAATCCACATCAATGGCTACTGGTCACAGGAGCAAGGTCACACTAACACTGGGGCAATTTAGAGAGACCAGTGAAGCTAATGCACATCTTTGGAATTTGGGATGAAACCGGAGTACCTGGTGTAAACCCACGCAGATGCATGCAAACTCCACACAGACAGTGAGGTCGGGATCGAACCCAGGAACTCTGGAGCTGTGTGGTAAATGTGCTAACCAGTTGCGTCACCCGAAAACAGGTGTTTTATATTTTATTTTTCAAAAATGGTATTTCCTTCCAAAATGACCAGATATATATATATATGTGTGTGTGTATGAATGTATGTATATGTATATATATGTGTGTGTATATATACACACACACACACATTTTATATATATATATATATATATATATATATATATATATATATATATATCGTGGAGGATTACGGTCATATCATCCAACCATAACGAAAGCAGTGCACGATTTTAATTAGCTCCAATTCAACATTGTTATAATTGTGTTGTCAAAGGAAAACGTGACTGAATTAATGTTCGTGTTTGACATTACACTGGTGATTATATTAAAAACTGACATTTTCTTTAAGTTTAATAAGAAAACTCACAAGTAAAGACGGTTACCTTCCAATGTTTGAATACACACAGACCGGAAGCCCTTGCGCGCTCCCGTCTTCTTGGTGCCGCGCAGCATCTCCACTTCGCTCTCGAGCACGCGCATTTTGTCTCCGAGAGCGGCGTTTTGATGGCGCGCGCGCTCCAACTCTGTCCGCAAGCCCGTAAAATCCGAGTCCACGATCCTGCAGATCTGCTTCACCACCGCCCGGGTCATGATCTCCATGATGGAGTTCAGCTGCGTCTGAAAAGCCCGAGGATCCGCCATCCCGAAGAGCGCAGCGCCTCAGTCTCGCATCAAAGCCGCCCGATTACAGAAGAACGATCAAAACACACCGACAGCATAAAATCACACTCTCATCGCTCTCTCAACACTCTCGCATCACACTCTCCGTTTGACGAAACTCATCCCAAGGCACAAAAACCACCAAACAGCGATCAGATGCTGAACACAGCTCCAACAGCAACTACAGGGAAACTAGAGCTCTGTACGTCCGGGTGAACTGGGAGGACTCTTTTTTTGGGGGGCAAAATAAAAGTCACAAACCACCGGTAATTTCAACTAGGGTATGGAGACATAATGTAGTTAATCTATGGCTAGGCAACACAAGTCGGGTGGCAGAAGTACACGAGTTCTTTAATTAAGCAAAGGCACTACTAATCTGATAGAAAATACTCAAGTAAAAGTTGAATGGCTTATATATTTTTGCTCAAGTAGACGTATACAAGTAAATGTTATTAAATGTACTTGCAGTAAAAAAAAGTAAAAGCACTTTAAAAAGCCTTTCTAACTTCATTTTTGAAGCAGGATGTCTTTTAATGAAGGTAAGAGGTACACATCCAGGATACTGAGAGTACATCATGGTTTGCACTACAACTACATTTTACATTTACAGCATTTAGCAGACACCCTTATCCAGAACGACTTACAATTGATACAGTCTTACAATCCAAGCAATTGTGGGTTAAGGAACTTGCTCAAAAACCCAACAGTGGCAGAGGCAGGATTTGAACCCTCGACCTTCTTGTCCACAGTCTAATATTTTAACCGCTAGGCCACCACAGTCCAACTACATGAATCACCTAAAAATCACACAAATGTCATTATCATCTTTAGCCAAAACAGATAAAAACATTTTTAGATATGAAGATACACAAAATATTTTTTTTATTCTCCAAAACTGCATCACACCATATCACACCACCTAACACCTCATAGGAGTTGTGTTTTACGTTAAATAAAACATCGGATATGCCACACAAGGAATGCCAAAAATTGGTATTTAATATGCCAAACATTGTACATGGAATATAAATACTTATTTACTAAGAGTATATTTTAAATTTAAATTATAGTCAAGCCAGCAATGTCTCACAGTATTACAGATAGCAGGTTCAGTTTACCTCACGTTTAAATGCTTGAATAATTGCGCTAGAATTGTTGGCGTGTGCACCCTCGCCCCAGTTTCAATGCGTCAAGTATAAACCTAGGATTCTGACTGGTGCTCCATTAGGCGTCTGACTAGAATTGCCTAGATAAATAAGAAAAATAAGTAGATAGACAAAATAGATAAATAAATAGATTCATAAAAGCTGTAACAGTAAAAAGTAACAAGCCTGTTTTGAAAATGTAGTGAGTAAAAAGTACGAATGTTTCTTTTTAAATGTAGTAAGAAAAGTAAAAAGTATTAAGGTTCAGAAATAATCAATCAAAGTACAAATACCTAAAATGTACTTGTACGTTGTTACTCACCAACTCTCCTGACTTGTAGTATCACCAATAATTAATTTACTATTATTACCACCAGACTCAAACCCAGGAGTATTAGTGTAATCCAGAGTGACTTACAGCTGATGCAAGTTTACAAACCAAGCAAGGTTAAGGGCCTTGCTCAAGGACCCAACAACAGCAGCTGATTGTGGTGGGATTTGAACCCTAGACTTTCTAAGCCACACTGCAGTACTGTAACCACTAAGCCACCACAGTTCCCCCTGTTAGTTCTGTTCTTACTTTACAAATCATGAATGAGTCGCAGACCACGAGTGGGCCGTCACGCGCCCTCTAGTGGTTCATGGGCCAACTCTCCTGCACTGAAGAGATGAATCCGACATGCATAACATGCCACAAGTCTGGGACTCGTATGAATCACAGGGTTTATTCGCTGAAGGAAAAACTGGAGGATTACAAGGTCGGTATAACCACAATCCGTGACCTGTAAATTTGTATGGCAAGGATTTGGCACACTTGGGCACTCCTGGTTGTCTTGAGAAACTCTAGAGACTCGAAAGAAAGTGAACATCCTGGAAAGTCAAACACAAAGGCAGATGACACTCAGAATTAAAGAACCTTTTGCATGTACAAAAATCATCTTAAAATAACCAGACTGGTCAATAAAAATAAGGGTTCTGTGATTCTGAATACAGCGGACACTTGCCTGATTGTTCCTACATTGTGTTTGGAGCTTGATATTGAATAGTAGGATTAACATTTAAAATTGACATTTATAGCATTTAGCAGACGCCCTTATCCAGAGCGACTTACAATTGATACAGTCTTACAATCCAAGCAATTGCAGGTTAAGGTTCTTGCTCAAGGATCCAACAGTGGCAGCTTGGCAGAGGTGGGATTTGAACCCTGGACCTTCTGGTCTATAGTCCAGGACCTTAACCGCTAGGGCATGAGGGTGAGGTGAAGAGGTACCTCACCCTCATGCCCCCATCGTATAAGAACCAGGGTGATTCAGCATTGGAAATCAGTGCTCTACTGACTGAGCCACTCAGGATTTATTTTACCTCTGGCTACGTGAGGTTTGTCTATTGGCTATGATTAGTATAGTGGGGCTAGTCCCATGGGGACATGAGGGTGAGATACTGATTCAAAGATACGTAAAATGGCCTCCATTATGGTGACCAGAGGATGGGACCCCACTTTGTTGGTAGCTGGATTCAAGTTGCATATCTTCCAGGTTCTGTCCCCTTCATTGGGTTCCTGTCCTTCCTTATAATGTCCCCGGATAATGTTCTTGGTCTTGATTGTCTGCCATGTTCACCTCACCAGGGGCTTCACCTTAATTCCTTCTTTCCTTCCTTCAAGTCTTCAAGTCTTGAGTAAGAGGGGCTGGATCAGTAGTAGCACATGCTTTACCAGGGGTGCCATCATGTAACCAAATCCCAGATCATGCCCTCTGTTATTTTCTTATGTTGTGAACCAATCACCAGTTAATCTATGAGATGCAGAGTACTTTAAATAAAACAGTTTTCAATGTCAGGTTACAAACACAACATCAATATTGTGAATCACAGAATTACTATTTGTTGTGGACCAGACAGGTTATTTTGGGATTGCTTTTTGACTGACCACTGGTACAGCTCATGCCTTCTTTATAAATGGCCAGCAAAGGGTCAAATATCTAACCACCTGAACCTCACAAATTAGGCCACAGTAACTTTATCTGCTTCTACAGATGGCTATAGACACTTTGACTTGCACAGTTCTGGCAAAAAGGAAGCTGTAAGCACATGACCCAGTGTGTGTTGACGTTGTTTAAGGAATGGCTGTGTTTCCATTGACAGAAGTTGTCTGACTGAGTTGAGTCACATCAGTTTTATTTGGAATCTAACATAAACCAGGCCCTGACTTGCAAAAACAAGCTGTTCGTGGACAAATACGTTCCTCCCAACACACATGCTGGATAGACTGAGCCAGGGAGTCATTATAAGAACTGGGCCGGATTCACAAAAGCTTTGTTCAATTAAACTTGCAAAGGATCTTAAGACAAAAACAACATTTCATAATTATTTTAAATGCAATTATCGAAAAATAACTTAAGAAATTCTGAAATATTATCTCCATTGTTTTCTTATGTAGGCTGTGGTGCATTTTGCAGATTTCAATATGCCGTGGGACATTTTAATTTGTATTTACTGTTATTTCTGTTATTTAGTTGAATCTGCAAAAGAGACATAGAGGTGATGATGGAAAAAACAGCTGACTTTTACAGTTAAATCTTACAAGACAATAGAGAGGCTATCGTAAAGGTAAGAAATAATTTATGAACACAATGTTTTAAAAAAATATCACGTGTTCTTAGAATTAAAAAGTTGTTGAAGTTGTTTAAGGAATAACAATATTTCAAACTTTTTTCTGAAGAATGAGGTTAAGAAAAAACATTTAAAATTTTCCTTCTTAAGACACCAAGTTTTCTTAAGAAAAAAACTTGAAGATTCTTCGGACACTATCTTAAGAAAATCTTATGGAAATCTTAATTATTTCCATAAGATTTTAAGAAAATCTTCATTGTTTTCTTATGTAGGATATGGTGTGTTGTATAGCTTGCAACATTCATAACAAGACATTTAGAATTTGTAATTACTGTGAATTATTTAAATCAACAACAGCAACAGCTTTGTCATATACTTTCCTTATGTAGACAGTTTTTGAATTTTAAGGATGACCTTCACTCGAAAGACTTTTAAATATTTGAACTGAAAGTATGTATTGTAATTGAAAGCTTTCTTAAGAAAAAACTTGCAAAGTTTCTTAAGACAAACACTAAGAAATTCATAAAAATGTTCTTAAATGCAATTCTCGAAAAATATTAGCTTGATATTAATTACAGTGGTGCTTGAAAGTTTGTGAACCCTTTAGAATTTTCTATTTTTCTGCATAAATATGAGCTAAAGCATCATCAGATTTTCACACAAGTCCTAAAAGTAGATAAAGAGAACCCAGTTACACAAATGAAACAAAAATATTATACTTGGTCATTTGTTTATTGAAGAAAATTATCCAATATTACATATTAGTGAGTGGAAAAGTATGTGAACCTCTAGGATTAGCAGTTAATTTGAAGGTGAAATTAGAGTCAGGTGTTTTCAATCCATGGGATGACAATCAGGTGTGAGTGGGCGCCCTGTTTTATTTAAAGAACAGGGATCTATCAAAGTCTGCTCTTCACAGCACATGTTTGTGGAAGTGTATCATGGTACGAACAAAGGAGATTTCTGAGGAGGTCAGAAAAAGAGTTTGTTGATGCTCATCAGGCTGGAAAAGGTTACAAAAACCATCTCTAAGAGTTTGGACTCCACCAATCCACAGTCAGACAGATTTGTGTACAAATGGAGGAAATTCCAAGAATTCCCCATTGTTACCCTCCCCCAGGAGTGGTCGACCAACAAAGATCACTCCAAGAGCAAGGCGTTTAATAGTTGGTGAGGTCACAAAGGACCCCAGGGTAACTTCTAAGCACTGAAGGCCTCTCTCACATTGGCTAATGTTAATGTTCATGAGTACAACACCATCAGAAGAACACTGAACAACAATGGTGTGCATGGCAGGGTTGCAAGGGAGAAAGCCACTGCTCTCCAAAAAGAACATTGCTGCTCTCCTCTGCAGTTTGCTAAAGAAGAAGAATGTTTTTGTGGACGGATTGAGACCAAAATAGAACTTTTTGGTTTAAAAGAAAAGTGTTATGTTTTGGAGAAAGGAAAACACTGCATTCCAGCATAAGAACCTTATACCATCTGTGAAACATGGTGGTGGTAGTATCATGGTTTGGGCCTGTTTTGCTGCATCTGGGGCCAGGATGGCTTGCCATCATTGAATGGAACAATGAATTCTGAATGACATCAGAGAATTCTAAAGGAAAATATCAGGACATCTGTCCATGAACTGAATCTCAAGAGAAGGTGGGTCATGCAGCAAGACAACGACCCTAAGCACACAAGTTCGTTCTACCAAACAACGGTTAAAGAAAAATAAAAGTTAATGTTTTGGAATGGCCAAGTCAAAGTCCTGACCTTAATCCAACGGAAATGTTGTGGAAGGACCTGAAGTGAGCAGCTAATGTGAGGAAACCCACCAACATCCCAGAGCTGAAGCTGTTCTGTACGGAGGAATGGGCTAAAATTCCTCCAAGCCGGTGTGCAGGACTGATCAACAGCTACAGGAAACGTTTAGTTACAGTTATTGCTGCACAGGGGGGTCACACCAGATACTGAAAGCAAAGGCTCACATACTTTTACCACTCACTAATATGTAATATTGGATCATTTTCCTCAAAAAATAAATGACCAAGTATAATATTTTTGTCTCATTTGTTTAACTGGGTTCTCTTTATCTACTTTTATAGATTTACTTTTATTTACTTTTGTGAAAATCTGATGATGTTTTAGGTCATATTTATGCAGAAATATAGAAAATTCTAAGCAAACTTTCAAGCACCACTGTATTTCCTTAAGCCTTTCCTAAAATATGGAGGAAAAATATCAAACCAAGCTTTCAAAAAAATAAATAAATAAATGAGCAAACAAAAAATAGAGGTGATGGTAGAAAAAATAACCAAGAGGAAACATATCCTCCTTGTTTCCAATAACTAAACTGTTGAAAGTTTGGTAAATTTAGATGCTTACCTTGTTAACTCTTACAGCTTAAGACAAGAGCGAGGCTATCGTAAGGTTAAGAAAACATTTAAGTTTTCAGGAATTACCACTTGATCTTCGAATTTATATTAAGAAATTAGTTTAAAATTAAGAAGTTATTTGAAGAATAACAATTTTTTTTTTCTAAAACACACATTTTAGAAAATTTTCATTTTGTCAGTCCAGTCCCAGGTTAGTAGCTCATATTCATGTTATAAAGGTCTGCCCAATGGTGCATTGTATACTCTGAAGACTTTGCCGTCTTTGGTTCATAGGGGATTGACCTCACTGGTTTATAATTTAGTGTCACCTGACTCACCACACTAGGATAACTGACGTCAATAAACTCCTCCATTCATCTATTCATCTTTTCAATCTTCGGATTTATATACCATACATGTGACCTTTTTTTGTTGCTTTCTAAAAAAAATGCTTGTTGTACAATTCTGTAACTGACAGATGTATTAAATACCAACTCAGAAGTCAGAGTCCTACGTCTTCAAGTGTGTACCAAATGAGGAGGTAGAGCTACTGGGGGGCGGGGGCCAGGCACAGAAACCCTATCTGAACCTCATCAGTAAGTTCAACATTCAAAAAAGCGATGGCTACGAGGCACCATGAAGATGAGCTCTCCTGCCCGATATGTGGGAAGATTTTTCAGCAGCCCGTGGTGCTCTTTTGCAGACACAAGTTCTGTAAACCATGCCTGGAGAGCAGCTGGAGCGGCGGAGGAGCTTCCGAATGCCCGCTGTGCTGCCAGCCGTCGTCCATGGCCGAGCTCATGGTTAACATTAAGCTTGAGAAGACCTGTCAGGGTTTTCTGATGGAACAGCGCAAGAATAATCCTTTTGCATGTAAGGAACATGGGGAATCGCTGACCTTATTCTGTCTGGAGGACCTGCAGCCCACGTGTACTATGTGCAAGACATCAGACATCCACAAAGGGCACAGGTTATACTGCTTAGATGAGGCTTCCCAAGACTGTAAGGTATGTGTCGTCTTAAAGAATAAAGTAAATCAGTGAGGCAGTCATGATCCAGCAGTTCGAATTAAGATACTCCTGGTACAGTCCCACAATTGACGGACTATATAATGGTGATAAAGAAGAAGAAAATATTTTCTAAACAATGTTCTTCCACCTACATTCATTCAATAATGGCCACATGCAAGTTTTTAATCACTCTTAAATACAGACAGCTCTTCAGCTGAATACTAACCCTATAGTCTTTCACCTACTAAGAATATCCCTATATCTCACTGGCCCTTGCAAAGAGCCTTCTAAAAAAAAATCTGAAACCGGATTCTACACTGCTTCTCAAGTGTTCGCCACTTTCCATTCCTGTTGACTCCACCTGCCTTCTTTAATTTCTGTGAGGGTGATCCTGGGGTAAAGGAAGCACGGATGACTGAGCTTGCATCACCATAGTGTTGCAAGTCATCTTGCTTAGCACAACAGCTATGGCTAAAATTTGGGAGGGTGTCCAAATGTTTCCAAATGTCTTACTATTTGCCTCAGTTGAGTAAAGAATTACTTTCTAATATCTGAAGTCCTACTGTAAACATTTAACCTTGAAGCTGTCTTGTTCTGATTTACCATGACCATTTTCTGACCTGCTGTCTTTTGTACTTCAATCTATTTCAGGCTGAACTGAAGACAGCTTTGAAGCCTCTACAGGAGAAGCTGAAGCTTTTTAGGACCATTAAAGACACGTGTGACCTAACGGCAGAGCACATCAAGGTCCTAACTCTGATAATAATAGTAGAATTCATGTAGCGCTTTCATTTTCATTTCAACATGGTAGAGTACAGTGGGGCCAAAAAGTATTTAGTCAGCCACTGATTGTGCAAGTTCTCCTACTTAGAAAAATGAGAGAGGTCTGTAATTTTCATCATAGGTACACTTCAACTATGAGAGACTAAATGAGAAAAAAAAAATCCGGAAATCACATTGTAGGATTTTTAAAGAATTTTAATTGTTAATTATGGTGGAAAATAAGTATTTTTTTTATTTGGTCAATAATTTGGTCCAACTCAATACTTTGTAACATAACCTTTGTGTTGGCAAAAACAGGAGATAACATTGTTTCTTGTTTAAAGACTTTAATTGTAGGTATGGCAAATTACACATTGTAGCTGGTATTTTGGCCCATTCCTCCATGCAGATCTCCTCTAGAGCAGTGATTGTTTTGGGGCAACATGGACTTTCAACTCTCTCCACACATTTTCTATGGGGATGAGGTCTGGAGGGACTGGCTAGGCCACTCCAGGACCTTGAAATGCTTTTTACGGAGCTACTCCTTTGTTGCCCGAGCGGTGTGTTGTTTGGGATCATTGTCATGCTGGAAGACCCCAGCCGCGTTCCATCGCCAATGCTGTCACTGATGGAAGGAGGTTATGGCTTAAAATCTCACGATACATGGCCCCGTTCATTCTTCCCTTAACACGGATCAGTCGTCCTGTCCCCTCTGCAGAAAAAACAGCCCCAAAGCATGATGTTTCCACCCCCATGCTTCACAGTAGGTATGGTGTTCTTGGGATGCGACTCTGCAATCCTTTTTTCTCCAGTTGAGTTTTTTTTTACCAAAAAGTTCTATTTTGGTTTCATCTGACCACATGAAATTCTCCCAATCCTCTTCTGGATCAACCATATGCTTTCTGGCAAACTTCAGACAAGCCTGGATATGTACTGGCTTAAGCAGGGGGACATGCCTGGCACTGCAGGATCTGAGTCCCTCTCGGCGTAGTGTGTTACTGATGGTAGCCTTTGTTACTTTGGTCCCAGCTCTCTGCAGGTCATTCATCAGGTCCTTCCGTGTAGCTCTGGGATTTTTGCTCATCGTTCTCATGATCATTTTGACCCCACGGATGAGATCTTGTGTGGAGCTTCAGATCAAGGGAGATAATCAATGGTCTTGTATGTCTTACAATTGCTCCCACAGTTGATTTATTCACACCAACCTGCTTGCCTATTGTAGACTCACTCTTCCCAGCCTGGTGCAGGTCTACAATTTTCTTCTTCGTGTCCTTCAACAGCTCTTTGGTCTTGGCCATGGTTGAGTTTGGAGTCTGACTGTTTGAGGCTGTGGACAGGTGTCTTTTATACAGATAATGAGGTGAAACAGGTTACATTAATAAAGGTAACGAGTGGAGGACAGAAGAGCTTCTTAAAGAAGAAGTTACAGGTCAATACTTTTTTTTTTGAGTATTGAGTTGGACCAAATTTATTGACCTAAAAATCCTACAATGTGATTTCCTGGATTTTTTTTTTTCTCATTTTCTCTCTCATAGTTGAAGTGTACCTATGATGAAAATTACAGACCTCTCTCATCTTCATAAGTAGGAGAACTTGCACAATCAGTGGCTGACTAAATACATTTTGGCCCCACTGTATATTATTGTATATGTGAAATCTGTTTATGATAATGCACATAAACCCTGTGAAATCTGTTTATGATAATGCACATTCTGTTGTGCTGGGGGCGCTAAGCTTTGACTAGGGGCATCTAGAGGTTTGTCCCCTAGGAGAATGTAAAAATGACCCAAAAACGTCAGCATGATGAAACTGGTATAAAATCTAAAACATGCAATTTGGTTAAATAGTTTCAAAGCAGCAAATTTCTATAAAGCAACCCATCATTCAAAGTCTGTTTCAGGTACAGATAACTACTATTCATCCACTAACAAGAGGTACAAATCAAACAAAGATACAAGCAATATCACTGCAGCAGCAGGTCCGAAACACACTACTCAAAAACTGAGACTATGGTACAATCAAACGTGCATCTGTGGCTTCATTCATGTTCAATAACCAGGATGGCTGAAGTTTTAGGGCAGTGTGACATTTGACAGCAGAAAATTCCTGATTTCATTTTTATTTCCCAGAAAGTTTGTGGGAGAAACGTTTTGTCACTCTTCTAGGTGACTTCTTCAGTATTTTTCAGTCTCTTTAAATATAACAAATATATTAAACAACTTTCATTATGAGAACACAATTTCTAGATCTATCTAACTTTAAATATTAGAACTAAACATAGAAACAAGTTGAATAATCATAATATTCCAACAATCATATAATGAGATCCTAGATGTACTGACTGCATTTGCAATGATTTCACTTGTGTATGTACAGCGATGCAGAGCACGTCCTAGTGTGTCAAATGTAATTACATTTCAGATCTAGAGAGAGACAGGGCGGTTGAAAAGGCGCAACTGGTGTGAGTGTATCTGATTAATATTGATATAACTTTGGCCCTGTCATTGATAGCCACTGATGCACATGTGACGTTAAATTAATGTACAAACCAAACCTTATGTTGTATCAGTTGCACATTGCTTTTGAAAAGGGAGGCTTCTACATTTGTTTCTTGTGGTAGTATATCCACTTTTAGAGATTTTAACACATTGTATTGGAATTAAAAGATGAATCCTTCTTACATCAAAGTCTTTAACTTTTGAATTTACACAGCAGTCAACAGGCACTAGGGTGAAAGCAGTGACCTGATCTGAGACAGTAAGCATCGTCAGTACTTCTTTCAAAATGTAGAAAAGGCTCTATTTATCCAAGCTTTTATCTCTGAGCTCTGTACCCAAGTGTTCTGCTGAACTAAAAAGTGTGACTGTGCCATGAGCATATAAGTGAGAACCAAAATGACGCTTGCAAATTTCTTATGGCTTTTCCTTTGTTGGCTGGAACTTTGTTGGAAATCGGTGCTCACTGAAGTATATACCATCACACAAAGTCATTACCGTCATTACAGAGGCAGGCTGAGCACACAGAGAGCCAGATCAGAGACGAGTTTGAATCTCTGCATCAGTTCCTTCGAGACGAGGAGGCTGCCAGACTCTCTGAACTGCAGCAAGAGGAGACGCAGAAGAGTCAGACGATAAGGGAAAAGATTGCCGAGGTGGAAAATGAACTTGCGTCCCTCACTAATACTATCAGACACATTGAAAAAGAGATGAACTCTCAGGACATCCCGTTCCTCCAGGTATCACTTGCAATTCTGTTTTTTTAACGTGATAAGTATTTACCCCTTATTAACCATGACTAAGACCATGGTAATGTGCTGTTTGTGTTCCTCCCTAGAAATACAAGGAGACCATAAAGAGGTATGTCAAGCCTACACTAGGGTTTCAATCTCACCAGCACAATCAGGGACTGTGGTAGCTTAGTGGTTAAGATACTGGACTCTGGACCAGAAGGTCCATAAAGGAAGTGATTTTAGAGCAGAAGGTCCAGGGTTCAAATCCCACCTCTGCCGAGCTGCCACTGTTGGGTCCTTGAGCAAGACCCTTAACCCTTAATTGCTTGGATTGTAAGACTGTACCAATTGTAAGTCGCTCTGGATAAGGGTGTCTGCTAAATGCTGTAAAATCTACATTACTGTTATCCAAGCTACATAATAATATAAATAACTCCGTCTTTCTACATGCAGAACCTGGCATATACCCCACAATCCAGAGATGCTCACAGGCTCTTTGATTGATGTAGCCAAACATCTAGGCTCATTAAAATTTAACATCTGGGAGAAGATGAAGAATACCATCAATTACAGTAAGTATAGAAACCCTTCTACCTGACTTGAGAGTGTTTTGAAATTTGTTTGGCAGTTTTGTTAAACTCTGTATGCATGTTTTGTCATATCTAAGGTTCACATACAGTCCAAACATTTGCATGTTTGTTTATTGTTTATTTCTAATACCCCAAATCTGAAAACGTTGGGCCAGTATGGAAAATGCAAGTAAAAATGCAGTGTTTCTTGCATTTACTTTTATTTCATTGCAGTCAGTGTGAAACCAAGATATTTCATGTTTTGTCTGGTCAACTTCATTTAACTTGTTAATATACACCCAATCAGGCCTGCAACACAACCCAAAGCATTTACCACTTTGTAAAACACTTCTCAAAACACTTAAAAGACATTTTAGCACTGATGATACCAAGCGATTTAGTGTTTCGGGTGATATTTTGTCCCATTCTTCCTGCAAACACATCTTAAGCTGTGTAACAGTACGGGTTGTTCTTTTAGAAATTTTGTTTCACAATTCTCCACACATTCTCTACTGGGGATAGGTCAGGACTGCACGCAGGCCAGTCCAGTACCCGTACCCTCTTGTTCCGCAGCCATGCCTTTGTAATGTGTGCAGCATGTGGTTTTGCATTGCCTTGTTGAAAAATGCTTGAACATCCCTGGACATCTTGAGGTCAGCTTATGTTGCTCTAAAATCTGTACTTTTCTGCATTAATGCTGCCATCACAGAAGTGTAAATGACCTTTGCCTTGGGCACTCGCACAACCCCATACCATGACAGAGCCTGGCTTTTGGACTTGTTGCTGATAACAGTCTGGATGGCTGTTTTCGTCTTTGGTCCAAAGCACATGGTGTATATTTCTTCCAAAAAATATCTCTAATACTGATTCATCTGACCACAATACATGTATCCACTGTATGATGGTCCATCCCAGATGCTTCATAGCCCAGATAAGTTGACCTTGCTTCAGAACATAGTTAATATAAGGCTTATTTTTTGCAAAGTAAAGTTTTTAAAGTTGTTGTGCTTGACAACGGTTTGTTAAAGTAATCCCTTGGCCATGTGGTTCTATCAGCTATTGTTGAAAGACGATTCGTGATGCAGTGCCATCTGAGGGATCAGAGATAATGGGTCTTCAGTTATTCAGGCTTACGCCCTTGACTTGCCCACACTGAAATTCCTCCAGATTCTTTGAATTGTTTAACGATATTATGCACTGTAGAGGGAGAAGCATGCAACTCCCTTCCGGTCTTTCTCTGAGGAACATTGTTTTTAAACATTTCAAAAATCTTATCGTGCATTTGTTGACAAACTGGAAATCCTCTGCCCAATCTCAGCCATTTGTGCATACTGCTTTTGTACCAAATTATGATTACAACCCCTGAACTGATCCCATCTCAACTATTGTGGAATGTGTTTCAGGCCTGAAAATGTATTAACAAATGAAATAAAGTTGACCAGATACAATGTGAAATATCTTGGGTTCAAACTGTCTGCAATGAAATAAAAGTCAATTTGGGGTTGGATATCATTTATTTATGGCATTTAACAGACGCCCTTATCCATAGTGACTTACAATTGATACAGTTACAATTGAATCAGTTGTGGGTTAAGGGTCTTGCTCAAGGACCTAACAGTGGTGGCTTGTCAGATGTGGTATTTGAACCCTGGACCTTCATGTACATAGTCCAGTATCTTAACCACTAGGCCACCACAATACCAGGGATCAATACAGCTATTACTCTACATTATGGGACTGTGGTAGCCTAGTGGGTAAGGTACTGGACTATGGACCACAAGGTCCAGGGTTTAAATCCCACCTCTGCCGAGCTGCCACTGTTGGGTGGGCCCTTAAGCAAAGGCCTTAACCCACAATTGCTAAAACTGTATAAATTGTAAGTCGCTCTGGATAGGGGCGTCTACTAAATTCTGTAAATGTACCCAAAACTACACAAACTCCAACTATAGGATGATGTCTTTAACTCGGTATGTGATCATGTTCAGGCTATGAGTGATTGAGTTGTAAAGCTGATTGATATAGTTTACCAAACAACAGAATTTATTCATTATTTATAACATCCTTTATCTGGAAGTGCAGTAGAATGGCCTATAGTCCAAGAACACTACCCAACTTAAATCCTGTTAGGACATTTACAGCATTTAGCAGACGCTCTTATCCAGAGCGATTTACAGAAGTGCTTTGTATTCTTCCAAGTAGACAAAACCTCATGTTAATACAAGTAAGCAATAGCCCAAGAACACAATCCAAGCAGAACCTGCTAGGATCTGATGTAGGTAAATCATCAAACACAAGCAAAGAGTTTTTGTAGTTGCATACGCAGTTGTATTTTTGAATTTCACTTAAGTGCTGAGTGAAAAGATGAATCTTTAGTCGCTGGTTGAAGACAACAAGAGACTCAGCCATTAGGACATCCAGTGGAACATTCCACCACCTGGGAGCCAGGATGGAGAAGAGTGTTGATCCTTGTCTTCCTTTAACGTTATGTGGAGGATCCAGTCGAGCCAAGCTTTTGTCTTGGCAGGTACGAGGTCCAGAGCGTGGTTTGATTAAAGCCTTTAGGTAAGATGGTGCTGTTCCATTTTTGGCTTTGTAGGTGAGCATCAGGGATTGGCATCTGATGCGGGCAGCTACAGGGAGCCAGTGAAGTGAGAGTTGACGTAGGTGCAAACAACAAACATACTTATAACAAATAAAAGGAATTAAACAAAATCATTCTCGTTGAGAGCTTAGTGAAAAGGTGAGAGTCAGCCATTTGGACATCCAGCAGAAGTTCATTCCACCACCTGGTTGCCAGTACAGAGAAGAGTCTTGATTGGTGGGTCCATTCGAGCTATGCTTAAGGGTTGAACGGTTGATGTTACAGAGTTTGATTAATCTGTTCGGTCTCAGTACACAAGTTTGCATAGCTTTAATTCATTTGTTTAATTTCAAATGTGCAGCTCCAGTGGTACTAGATCCAAACACAGCAGCCAGTTGTTTCCAGCTGTCGGAGGACCTGACGACCCTGCAGTGCTGCCCGCAGATCTTCAAGGTCCCCAACAATCCAGAGCGCTTCGACGTCAGTGCCGAGATGCTGGGTTCTGAGGGTTTCACCTCAGGTAAACACAGCTGGGACGTTGAGGTCCGAGACAACACATACTGGGTGATTGGCGTAGCCAGTGAGTCAGTCAAGAGGAAGGGCAAGAATGTGCTGACTCCAGCAGAGGGTTTCTGGACCATACGGCTGCGGAACGGGGAGTACAAAGCCTGCTCTGCGCCGTGGTCACCGCTATCCATGAACAGACAGCCCGAAGTGGTGAGGGTGGTACTGGATATGGACAGGTCAAAAGTCACGTTCTACGACCCAAGAGAGAGGACCCCACTGTACACGTTCACGGACATCCTCACTCCCCGGGCCTTTCCTTACTTCTGCAGTGCCTGCAGGGATTACCCACTCAGAGTGCTTCCAGCGTATGTGTAGTGTCACAGTGGGAGCGCTAGGACTTGGCCCCGACCCCCCTCTGAGCCGATCCACTCACATTAGACGGCTTGGGTGGTACCACCATTAACACAATGCTTAGTTATTCAGTTCAAATATTAATCTAGCAATACCATTTTATGTTCTAAGGTTCATTACCCAGAGCAGCACTCTCTTCTCTCTTCCCCACTGGATCCCCTAGTGCCTTCCTGGTTTACAACAAAACGGTAATAACAACGTACCCATCTGTCCAAATGATGGAATCCAATATTTTGGCTAGTCCAATGACAACATATCTCATTTATATTGTGCTGGTCTTATCATTATACCGAAACTCCTCCTGATGAACGGCCAGCCTTAATGGCCAAAGTCCTGCTTCTGAAGCCTCAGACCACTAACAACACTCACTGAAGCCTGCGCTCTTCTGATGTACGGGTTGCGGATGAAAGATTAACGCTCAAGGACCACGTGTTTCGTCTCATTTTTCTGCTTTTTTGACAGCGCCTTTTTATCGCTGCCTGACCCATGGCACCATCTGATACTGTCAATCTATCACACCTGTAAACCAGCTGCAATCATACATCTGGCAACGAGTCACTCAATAACTTCAATTAACCAGTTGTCAGAATTGTCTATAATCTATTACAATATCTTACAAATATTAAAACGACATTGTAAGTATGTAAAATGACTTTATATCACGCTCCGACTCACTGACTGTAAGAAGCACACTGCAAACCGGCTGGATAGTTAAAACGAAGTGATATGTGAACATATGTGGCTTCCTCTATTTAAGACCCACCATTTTGCCAACTGCTAGCAAGCAGTGCCATATCTTAGCAACCACCTAGCAACCTTGGAATGCGGTGGCACCTTTTAGAAACCATGGCTATGTCCTGAAAATGGTTTGCTCCTCATTTACCGTATTTTCCAGACCATAAAGCGGCGCCGGGTTTTATAATGCACATACCGAACGATCGGCTGCTTAACAGGTAATATGGTTCATACAGAAAGCCACTCGGGTTTATAAGGCGCATGAAATGAAACCAAAACTCCTTAAGTTCCGTCAACTCATTTTGGTCTTTTACCTGCTCAGGGCGTCGTCTTGCTTTCCCCTCCACTCCGTTCAATCATTGGATTCTTTAATGTTGAAATTCTCTCTCTCGCATGCTGCTCATGTCCATGTTGTAACTGCGTGACTGATAGCGCCGAGTTTGAAATCCTTCGAAAATGAATGAATAAGTCACGTACCCTAATGCTGATCCCATACTGTATTACTCCTCGTGCTGCCCCTACGGTTTTGCCGTAAGCTTCGTAACTTACCAGACCGTGCTAAAACATGTTTGGACAGATTTATGAGCGGCGTTGTACCATCTAACAATCGTTCTAGGTCATAAGGCTCAACCAGAAGGAATTCAACATTAGACGACCGCATTTACGGCGCACGTCGATTTTTTGAGAAAGTTAAAGGATTTTAAGTGCGCCTTATGGTCCGAAAAATACGGTACTCATGCACTAATCACTATATAGTGTGTTCTGTGTAGTGCACTACATAGGGTAGCGATGAGCGACACAAACAAGGGAATTCAGACAACACTTACTAACGCCGGAAACAATGTTTTGTACGTACGTTTGTATACGAAATTCGTCACTCCGGTGGCTTCGGATTTATCCGTCATCTTTACCGAGTAAAGCTGAAGGAAACCGCTATGCATTGTGGTACGTTAGTCTGTAAGTATCATACATCGGTTGTCCACTATATTTCCGGTGCATTATGGGTGAGAAAGTAGTGCACTACATAGGGAATGATTTGTCCACTGAGAATTCGAACAACCCTACAAAATGGCCGGCACTACATAGTACACTAAATAGTAAATAGGGTGCGATTTCAGACATAGCCCATATGTAAGAAAAAGTAATAGCCCTTGGGGAATTTGCTACCGATGCACAGTACCCTGCATTATCTTCAGGAAACATTCTAGTTATTATAATTTAAACTATACTTTGATTTCTGTAATATTGAATAATATTTGCAGTCAGTGCGATGTCGAGGCCCGCCTGGACTGTGGGCTTAAGCCTCTGGCAAGATGCAAACAATTGAACACAACTGGAATCTCACCGTGAGGTGACGTTTCATCAGCGTTCAATTTCATGACACAAAAAGTTTGGACGTTCACCTGTACAGTACTGTGCAAAAGTCTTAGGCCACCATTAGATACATAAAACATATAGCTGACAACTGGACCCCAAAATTTCAAACTTCAACAAAAATTCCCCACTCCATATTACGCACTGATCTTCATTCCAGTCTTTGTGAGCTTTAGCAGAATTTATACTCATCACCATGTTCCTCTTCCAAAAAAGTGATTTCTTGGCTTCTACCCCGCCCCACAGACCATGCCTGATCAAACTTCTTCAGACTGTGAAGGTGGAAGAACTTGGCATCCCATAAAGCTGCAACTGTGCTACTGCTCAATGTGAAAGGGGAGGTTTTTTCTCTGATTTTTTAAATACTGCAACAAATGTATTGCGTTTTCTTTTTGCATTCCAATAAGAGACTGAGAAATATTACATATTCATTACACCATTGCCAAAACAATGCATATCTAATATAAGGTGACCTAAGACTTTTTGTACAGTACTATATTAAGTATACTTCGGTGTCGTGCAAAATATTTTCTCATTACGTTTCATTTTCTCAGGTTACACCCAGTGTTGGGGGCTGCGAGCCCCCCTTAAGTCACAGTATACAAAGGTTTCATTTAAATAATTACAGGTTTCAGTATGAAACGAAAGCAGATCGTCATTTTTTAGTCTGATTCTGACCAAGCCAGACAGAATTCAGGTTTAAGACATTTATTTTATTTGGATTTCAATTCACAACATAGTAAACGTAAATACTTTTGTAGTGTTTTATCAGCAATTGACAGACTGAAATCTAGCTGATTATAAAATCGGAACGAGTTCAGTTTAATGTCCAAATTAATTGCCGCCTTCCAGAATCGTATACTCTTCAAGGCATACGTAACCTCGTAGGAAGATTAACAGATTTAAGGGCACTTTAAAACACACAACTAAAACTTAAAACCTTTCAAAGTTAAGTAGAGTTTGGCACCCAGACACATAATCTTAAATGTAAACTTGAGCTTTCTTATTTGGTATGCTTTAATGTGGCTAAAACAGGATTTTAAAAAACAGAGTAGAGGGACACTCGGTAGTACAGGATATAAAAGCTAGAACAATGAAATCTTTCGCCCTTGGTGTTGTAACTTTATTCGCTGTGTGATGGTTAAGGGCTGGAAAATAAAGGGTTTCAAGAGAAATACCTCAAACAGAAATGCATATACGTACACTGAGAGCTGGGGGGGCCTTTATCAATACCCTACCGTAACTGTGAAGCTTATATGTATGTAGATAGCTGCATGTCTGCTGTTCTACTAATCTAAACCAGTCCACACTGTGGTCGGGTTAATCAAAACCCATTTCTGATTCCGAAACTGGTTCCAATTAAAAGAAATTCCAAGAATTCCAAAACACCGTGTGCAATGAGGCGGCATCTGTCCCTCAGGACTAGTTGTGTGATTTCAGGTATGTCATGTTTTTTGGACAACGCTCAGAGAGGCAGTAGCAGAAGATAAACGCTCCAGAAGTTTGGTCCACCAGTTTTGAGAGAAAAAGAAAAAGCCAAACAAATAATGTGTGGCACGTAACTGTGCAATGAACGGTTTATCAGGACTGTTGTGGCCTAGCGGTTAAGGGTACTGGACTAATGGACCAGAAGGGTCCAGGGTTTCAATCCCACCCTGCCTCTCTCACTTTGGGCGTCCTTGAGCAAGACCCTCACCTCACAAATAGCTTGGACTTTAAGACTTTATTGTAAGTCGCTCTGGGTACGAGCATCGCTTAAAGGCAAAACATCTAAAGCAACCAGCCCTGAATTTGAGCTTGAAGGTTGTCTGCCAGCTCGAGAGAGTCCAGCGCTTAACATGAAAAAGCTACGTGGTTTTTCATGTTTCTAAACCATCACTCAAGGGCACTAAACTTCTCTTAATTACCTTCCTGGTCATGAAACAATCTCTACTCTGCTGAACTGATGAACATGTGATATAAAGTAAAAGTAACTCATTCATCACATTTTAAGTATTTACGTTAATGGTTTACTTATAACAGGTTGGAAAAAAGCTTCACGTAAAGACTTAAGCTTTAAATTAGTACAATATTATACTAAAATACAGTAGTATTTGGGGAGATGTTTGGTGCTCCCAAGTCAATGCTTTTAGTACATTACACCATTTAAGCTTTTTTTAAATATATGCTTAAACTGGGAAGAAAAAAAGCTCAAAGTAAATAAAGCATTACTTTTTGAAGTTGAAATAGAAAAAAATAAGATTACATTTACCTCCCTAATCCAGAAGGCGTGGGGTACAATTGATAAGTCTTACAGGTCCAAGCAAATTGGGGGTTAAAAGTCTTGCTCTCAAAGGCCAGCAGTGGCAGCCTGGCAGAGGCGGGATTTGAACCCTGGACCTTCTGGTCTACAGTCCTGATGATATTATTCATACCCAAACATTTGGCACATTTTTGCACCATTTTGGAATCGAAATTTGGAATTGTTGAGAACCGAAATCGATAAAGTACAAACGATACACAACCCTACTCACCACTGACCACCACAGGACCAAACTGACCTGATATTATGGGCTGCAAACTACATGGTAGAGTGTGTTGCTGTTATGAAGTACATTGTGTGGAGCAGCCTGTGTGTACCCAATAAACCGGCAACTCTGTGCATTTCCAGCATGATAAAATACTCGAGAGTATTTGTATTCGCAGGAACACCTTTCAGCAGCGTTTCCCGATTTGACCTCAGAACGTTCCGGCAATAAAAAAAACATGCTTCTAAATGCACTCCTGCTTATTAAGCAGTGCTTTTGCTGGTGTCCTGTTAGGAAACCCTTTAAAAGGCACAAAACACACTCTGTTAAACGGTATAATCAAAGCTCTCAAATGAAGTGCTACTCAATTTCTCAGTGCTATTCCGTTTGACAAGTTAGACGTTCGTCTAAGAGTTAGCAGTACGAACCACAGCGGAGACCCTTGCATCTCTGTAACTGATCCCTGAAGTGTCACAGCTTATCTGACTACACACCCGCTCGCTCACAGGGGTATCCTACCTTCCTCTAAGGCACTATACATTTCCTCATTCACTGCCTCATAACGTCCTGCTCTGGAGTTGAGAAAGTAGATCCGGTCTGTTGTGACACGGGGGTCGTATCCCTCCCTCTGTAACCTGGTCTTCTGAATTTTAAACGTACCTACCGTGGAGAGAGAATCTCATAAATGAGCTGTACTAAATAAGTACACAATTTAAAACGACCGGAGCTCACCTGTAGTGTCCACGTGAGGGGAGATGCGGAGAAAGACCGGCCGAGCGTACGGAGGCAGAACCTTCTGGACTTCTCTCAGAAAAGTTTCACAGTTAAAATCCCCTCTTACATCAGCGATGGCTGCCATCCCAGCTTTGCCCTCCACACCTGCACATGAACGTCAGAGGTAGAGCCAAGGATCGGACACATCCGAAAGCTACAATCCTTTTTTAAACGAGGTTGTGTGAATTCGCTCACCTGACACAGCGACTCCGTACACGGCCACGTCCGTCTGGCAGAGCAGGCTGCTTAGCGTTCCTTCCACTTCAGTAGTGGAGACGTTTTCCCCTTTCCAGCGAAACGTGTCGCCGCTTCGGTCTCGGAAATACATGTAGCCGAGCTCATCCATCACCAGAACGTCACCTACCGGAGACCAGACAGGTTCACGATTTCATTTACTGTCTCCATCTCCCTCTCTCCATCCAATAAATTAAATCACACCGGATCCTATAATCCTATGAACATCCAAATAGTCTTAGGTTCAATACTGAAGGGAAAATATGGCCCAGAGAAAACACACCTGACAGGTAGGCGGAATCGTTCTTCTTGAAAACATTGTAGGCAATCTTCTTCTTGGTGGCATCATGGTTGGCGTACCCATCGAAGCGCCGCAGGGGGTCCTGCTGGTTGATTTTGCCCACCAGCAACCCCGGCTCACCTGCAACCATAAGCCTAGTTTACAGTCCAGCAGGAAACTATACAAAACCCCACCTTCATATAAGGATGGAAAACTCACCAGGTTGACATGGAATACAAAGTCCCTCCTTGTTCCTCACCAGTTCCATAGTCTCCTCATCTACCTTCACTAGGCGGATGGGGTAGATGTTGGGCAGAATCCTGCTGTTGAACCCACACGCTCCCACCTGAGAAGAGAAGCAAATACGGATAAACTGATGTCACATTTGCACAGATTTGAGCTGTAACTGCTTGGCCAAGACGCACTTAGTGTTTGGAGACAGGCTTAACTGAAAACCATTATATTCCTTATGTCATTGAACATAAAGCATAAGTAATAATCTAAAAACACATTTGAAGTTTCACTTCTGGCTAAACTGTTCTGATTGTGTTCATGCTTGTCTTATATGATACTTTTATATTCTCTATTTAATGCACTCTTCATAATACTGCATTCTACTAATTTATCATAGTCTTTACTCTATTTAGTTGAAATGTTTAATCTATGTTGATATTTAATTAACTCATGTTGATTTAAACAATTACAATAACACCTAGGCTTGACTGTGCATTGCCTGTTCATCAGAATGATTCTTGACATCCCCCTCTGTCCCCATTTGTCATAGTTGTTTACGTCAGGATCTAATTCCACTGGATGTTTTTCCTTGATCATATCATTACTGATATACTCTTGCCCCCAACGAATGCGAAAACCCCACAAGGTTGGCAGTTTTTGAAATACTGGCCCGAGTACTGACGGCCATGCCTCATTTGAAGACTCAGATTACTTGATTTTTCCATTCTAATGTAGATTCAAACTGAAAACGCTTCCACAGAAAACCTGCTCACTTGATTTCACACTACACTTGAGTCTACTTTCCATACAAAGAAGCTTCAGTCATGACAGGGCAAATGTCTCTAAAGTGTCCACTCAGTGTACATTTCAGTTCATCTTAAAGTTGTCTGGTGGAGTAAAGGTCAGGGCTCTGCGCAATCCATCCAAATTCCCTTCAGAGTTGGCCAATCATTTCCTTTTAGACCTTTAGTAGGGCAGAGAAGAAAGTTGATGAACTGGCTTGTTGGAAGTGGAAGCCCATGAAAGTGTCATATTGAGAGTCCATGACTATCACTTTGCTGCTGTAATCTGTCAATTTCTCCATTGTGGGACTAATAAAGGATTATCTTATCTTCAGTAAAACCCATTCTACTGCTACTGTTTGTCCAACAGCCATTTTGATCTGACATAAGTACAGATAAGCGCCATTTAACAACCGTCTGATCAAGGTCCACTCACTTAAACGACCGAGGTCTTAACAAATAAACCAAATAAAAATAGGAAATAATCTGCCTTTTAACTCTGGACGGTCAAATTTAAAAAGGTTTAGTGTGTGTGTTTTTCATTTTAACTGCCATAAGTATTAAATCATACATTTATGTTTTGAATGTAAATTATTTTCATGAATATTGATTTTCATTAATACTTGCATTAACTACTTGCACAAGTAGAAACTACATTACAGTCTGTGTTAAGGACACTTTTACAGTGGTGCTTGAAAGTTTTTGTGAACTCTTTAGAATTTTCTACATTTCTGCATAAATATGACCTAAAACCTAATCAGATTTTCACACAAGTCCTAAACGTAGATAAAAAGAATCCAGTTAAACAAATGAGACAAAAATATCACACTTGGTCATTTAGTTATTGAGGAAAATGATCCAATATTACATATTAGTGAGTGGCAAAAGTATGTGAAACCTTTGCTTTCAGTTATCTGGTGTGACCCCCCTGTGCAAGCAATAACTGCAGCCTCTAAACGTTTCCTGTAGCTGTTGATCAGTCCTGCACACCGGCTTGGAGGAATTTTAGCCCATTCCTCCGTACAGAACAGCTTCAGCTATGGATGTTGGTGGGTTTCCTCACATTAGCTGCTCACTTCAGGTCCTTCCAACAACATTTCCATTGGATTAAGGTCAGGACTTTGACTTGGCCATTCCAAAACATGAACTTTATTCTTCTGTAACCATTCTTTGGTAGAACGGCCTTGTGTGCTTAGGGTCGTTGTCTTGCTGCATGACCCACCTTCTCTTGTGATTCAGTTCATGGGACAGATGTCCTGACATTTTCCGTCCTGACCCAGATGCAGCAAAACAGGCCCACCAAACCATGATACTACCACCACAATGTTTCACAGATGGGATAAAGGTTCTTATGCTGGAATGCAGTGTTTCCTTTCTCCAAACATTACGCTTTTTCTTTTAAAAACCAAAAAAGTTCTATTTGGTCTCATGCGTCCACAAAACATTCTTCAATAGCCTTATGGCTTGTCCTCGTGATTCTTTAGCAAACTGCAGACAAGCAGCAATGTTCTTTTTGGAGAGCAGTGGCTTTCTCCTTGCAGCCCTGCACATGCACACCATTGTTGTTCAGTGTTCTTCTGATGGTGGACTCATGAACATGAACATTAGCCAATGTGAGAGAGGCCTTCAGTTGCTTAGAAGTTACCCTGCGGTCCTTTGTGACCTCGCCAACTATTACACGCCCTGCTCTTGGAGTGATCTTTGTGGGGCGACCACTCCTGGGAAGGGTAACAATGGTCTTGTATTCCTCCATTTTGTACACAATCTGTCTGACTGTGGATTGGTGGAGTCCAAAATTCTTTAGAGATGGTGTTTTGTAACCTTTTCCAGTCTGATGAGCATCAACAACTCTTTTTTCTGAGCTCCTCAGAAATCTTCTCCTTTGTTCGTACCATGATACACTTCAACAAACCATGCTGAGAAGAGCAGAACTTTTTGTTCTTTAAAACAGGTGTCCACTCACCCACCTGATCACCTGTCATCCCATGAATTTAAAACACCTGGACTCTAAATTCACCTACAAATTAACTTTTGTAGGTTCCACATACTTTTTGCCACCTCACTAATATGTAATATTGGATAATTTTCCTCAATAAATAAATAACCAAGATTAAAATTTTTGTGTCTCATTTGTTTAACTGGGTTCTCTTTATCTACTTTTAGGACTTGTATGAAAATCTGATGATGTTTTAGGTCATATTTATGCAACAATATAGAAAATTCTAAAGGGTTTCACAAACTTTCAAGCCACCCTGTGAGTGTCGTAATTCCAAGCAGAGACATGAAATGGAAAAAGTTTGTGCTCCGCTTAACACTACAAGCACCGTGCCGACTGACATACATATATCTAGAAGTGTCGAGCGGCGGTCATTTGCCTGCCTGCTGTGACCTCCTAATTACACACACACACACACACACACACACACACACACACAACACACACCACACACACACACACATATATATATTATTATATAGGAACGGTATCCACATACATATATATATATACATACATATACACAACACACATACATACACACATACATACATACACACACACATACAGACATACATACATTACATACATACATATATACACACACTTAAAGGTTTAGAGTGGCTTAAAAGGTTATTATATACACATATACACACACACACACACACACACACAGTGGGGCAAAAAAGTATTAGTCAGCCACTGATTGTGCAAGTTCTCCTACTTAGAAAAATAAGTGAGGTCTGTAAGTTTCATCATAGTAACACTTCAACTATGAGAGACAAAATGAGAAAAGAATTCCAGGAAATCATATTGTTAGATTTTTAAAGAATTTTGTTGTAAAAATTATGGTGGAAAAAATAAGTATTTGGTCAATTAACAAAAGTTCAAACTCAATACTTTGTAACATAAACCTTTGTTGGCAATGACAGAGGGGTTCGAAATCGTTTCCTGTAAGTCTTCACCAGGTCTGCACACACTGTAGCTGGTATTTTGGCCCATTCCTTTGGTTCTTTGGTTTCATCTGACCACATGATTATCCTCTCCCAGTCCTCTTCTGGATCATCCACATGCTTTCTGGCAAACTTCAGACGGGCCTGTACATGTACTGGTTTAAGGCTCTCTCCTCCTCTCTCTCGCGTAGTGCGTTAGTGATGTAGCCTTGTTACTTTGGTCCCAGCTCTCTGCAGGGTCATTCATCAGTCCCTCCTCCGTGTAGTTCTGCGGATTTTGCTCATCGTTCTCATGATCATTTTGATCCCCACGGGATGAGATCTTGCATGGGGCCCCAGATCGAGGAGATTATCAATGGTCTTGTATGTCCTTTCCATTTTCTTACAATTGCTCCCACAGTTGATTTATTCACACCAACCTGCTTGCCTATTGTAGATTCAATCTTCCCAGCCTTCTGCAGGCTACAATTTTCTTCCTGGTGTCCTTCAACAGCTCTTTGGTCTTGGCCATGGTTGAGTTTGGAGTCTGACTGTTTGAGGCTGTGGACAGGTGTCTTTTATACAGATAACGAGGTCAAACAGGTGCCATTAATACAGGTAACGAATGGAGGACAGAAGAGCTTCTTAAAAAAGAAGTTACAGGTCTGTGAGAGCCAAAAACCTTGCTTGTTTGTGGGTGACCAAATACTTATTTTCCACCATTATTTACAAGTAAATTCTTTAAAAATCCTACAATGTGATTTCCTGGATTTTTTCCCCTCATTTTGTCTCTCATAGTTGAAGTGTAGCTATGATGAAAATTACAGACCTCTCTCATCTTTCTAAGTAGGAGAACTTGCACAACCAGTGGCTGACTAAATACTTTTCTGCCCCACTGTACCTGTACAATATTTATGCAAGTTTACACTTTCACCCAATACACTCCTGCCTAGGGCCTTCTCCGCTTCAGTCTACAATCATTGTTATTGTTTAACTTGCAATGTAGCCCTGAAGGAAGCAGCTCTGGTCACCTTGCCATCCATGTTGGCAATGCTGCAGTTACACTCCGTAGCCCCGTAGAACTCGCCGATCTGTTTGATACCAAAGCGCTGGGTGAAGGCCTCCCACACGCTGGGCCGGAGCCCGTTACCCACTGCCAGTCTCACGCGGTGTCCACGCTCCGACGGACGCACAGGCTGAGACAGCAAGTAACGGCAGATCTCTCCGATATACTGCACCACCTGGAGGAACACACCAATCGGGGAGGATCAATCTCCACTTATTCTGCTGGAACTCCAAAATATTAAAAAGTGAGCCAGTGACCTAGTATTCAGAATGCCACATTACTACTATTATCCAAACAACAGAGAAAGGAGAAATAACAGGACTAAGTACTGGTCTTTACTGTCAACAACTACCAAGGTGTCTGGTGCAAACAATAAGGAGATTGGCAGCTCAGCGTTTAGGGGTCTAGATTACTAATCAGAAGGTTGTGAATTCCAGTCCTGGCTCTGCCAGTCTACCACTGTTGAACACTTAAGCAACCACTGAACATTAAGGCTGCAGGGGAACGGAATAAAGGTGCTTTCCGAATTCAAACAAGTAAAATTTTATAACAAGCTTCTGGCCAGGATGGGCATCACACAAAACTGGCTGAGTATGAGAGGGAGGAGGGTTTGAGTCCAGGCTACATGTTCACCTGTTCCCTGTGGCTTCCATTATAGGATAGGGACCTCCCCTGCAAACCCAACCAGAATAAAGCAGGGGTAAAATATGAAAATAAATATAAATAACCTAAAATGTTCTAATCACATGTAACATATTAAATGTTTAGTCCAAGAACTGAGAATCTAATTATTTATATAAACACATCTAATTATTGAACCACCTTGTGCCAAACCTATAATTATAACAACACATTTTGTTTATTTAACATCACTATCAGCATCAATTTTAATGACAGACACTAGATTAATTCAAATCTAGTCATATATAAAAACCTAACACAAGTCTTTGGACTGTGGGAGGAAACCGATTACCCAGAGTAAACTTCTTTTACACTGTGTGGGTTGGATTCCCTTTGTGATTTTTAGCAGTTCTCACCTCAGTAAATCATTCCCCCTCAGTAGGTGCAGCATGTTTTACCAAATAAAGTATCTCCCTTTGTTCACACATAAGCCAACCCGGCAACTGGCCATCATACTACATGGCAAGTCTTCCTGGTATTTCGATCACATATACTCTTGACATGTTATAAAGAATAGCATGTGTACCATGCTTGTCAATTTTGGACAAAGAACACCTGATCATTCACACTGAGTTGCTTACAGTACAGTTGTACTTGATGCAGTCATCCCAGAAGCGGCTGGCTGAAAACTTCTTCTTCACCACCACGGTCAGCCCATTGATCAAACACTGACCGACCCCCATTATATTACCTGAGAAAAGATGAGGTATCAGTCAAAGCAATTCTATTATACAGCGGTACCTCGGTTCTCGTCTTACAAGGGTAACGTAAGGGATAATGTAAATTCATTGAATCCATCCAGACCCCCAGAAAATCCACACTGCATAAGGCATTATACGCATTAATGGAGTTGTATTGTACAGGAGCTCCCTGATTTATTATGGAGATATGTTCCGACAAATCCATCATAAGTTAATGTATCATGAACTGAAGAGTTTAACGAGTCTTTGGTAGCGGTCTGTACTGTATCATTGAGGATGCCCATGATAAGTACCGAGCAAATGCCGAGTACCGAGCAAACGACGAGAACAGAGACAATTTTTTCTACTTAAAATGCGCCGGGAACTGAATTTGACGAGTTCCGAGGTGCTCGAGAACCAAGATACCACTGTATATGACAAATTTTACATAAAACTACACAAGTCGCTCACTTACACAATACGATTTGAAATTCATTCTGAAAGCTGACAATATTCAGTCAGATCTCGGCATCAAAAACACGACATCCAATTATCTGCTGTAATGCATTAAGTATTTCAATCCCTATCCCCACTATTCAAAATACAGCGTGTCTATGAAGTAATTCCCACTTTCTCGTTGTGACTACATGTCACCCATGGGGCTCACATTGAATCGATGTAATGTGGATAAAGCCTGGGCTCATTGTGCTTCATAGAAATCTTAAAACAGCTTCTCACGTATATTATTGATGAGTAATCCATTTACTCATCAACTTTAAACCCAACCAATCAGTATGGTGGGCAAAGTCCTCCAATTACGAGGTGGTGTTCTTGCCTGTCAATCATGTACGAATGACTGCAAGTGTTTGGGATGAGGGGC